>BQNB010000366.1:138444-176958 GCA_026074375.1 Tanacetum coccineum | reverse complement strand
TTTATTATTTAGTTTGTTACTTTTAGCCCCTAGATTTATCAAAAACGATAAAGGCACTTCTCTTCACTTGCTGTTTCATTGGTTCCTCATACTTTTTTACTTCTTTTTATGATTTCTGTTTTAATCGGAAATGGATATATAGGGCCTTTCTAGCTTGAAACTAATTTACTTGCACCATACTGTTATGTGAGTTGTCTGTACGTACGTATATTAACATTGTACTATACGGTATATAGATGGATTACCAATGGGTATATTTATGTTATTACATCCATTTGTCATCTCCGTAGCCACATGTATTTAAAGTAGGAGTCTATTTGAAACATATAAATTTATTTCACGATACCAGGTTCATGACAGCGTGATGATAGTTTGTTGCCTATTCTCTTAAGCATGTGAAAGGATGAATTTCTATTTCAGACTGTAGCCTAAGGTTTTTGTTAAAATATTGTATTAATTGAATACGGTATCATGTGATATTTACATCTTTAAAAGTATCCATGTTTTTTGCATGGTAAAGCTATTAAAGTCTATATGATATGTTTTGTTGAAAGGAGTCTTCCTTCAAAACCTTTAATTATAAACTTAACAGCATTGACCATTGACTCAATATCATCCGGATTGCTAGCCTTTTTGACTTAAATATATGACAATATCCAAGGCAACAACTCTTCTACCTTCATCGGTATGACAAGCCTGTAATGATACCACTGGAAGAATCTCGGCACTATACTTACTCAGATCCAGGTTAACATGTCTAAAAAGGACCCCGATTGATTCCTAAACAAGCTCAGGATTCCTTTTTAGCATTTTAACAGATGAAGGTATAATAACATTCTTGAAATCTTCATGTGACAGATGGAAAAACAATGATCGAAAAAGCTTCACTCAAGCCTTTTGTTGATTTATCCTTCGCGTTCAGAACTGCTTGAAGATACATATCAAGATATACCGGCTGTATGATGCAGTAAAGAGACAAGAAGTAAGAAATTGCACTGAGCCATCCATGTAAACTTGACTACATGAATAAATAATGAATGTTTAATCTAAAGCTGGCAATTTTTATGTCTTACCTCCAGCAAGTTCATACAAGTAAAATCAAAAGTTTACCTTAAAGGGCCAAACATGCTACCAAAACTTATACTTAACACATTAACTATTTGTAAAATAGCAAACAATTTAAACAAAAAGTGTGATGGTCATCAGATCGATACAAAATTTATTTGGTTTAACCCATCCCCGATCCATCGCCAGAGGCTCTTTTTTGAGTCCAATATAACAACATTGACTAGGAATTAATAAACCATGGCCTTATAAGATGAGTCTACTGGAACGATTCCATTGTTTAAACATCGACGGCTTTGAACTTGAAAAGTCCAACATTACACGTAGCATCTCTGGAGAAGTTTTGATAGTGATTCTTGCACTTTTCAATTCCTCCATGTACAAACCGAAAATGTTGGGTGAGTGAAACATGAACAAAAAAACAAAGAAAAATAAGAGACGTAAAATTCGATAAAATGTCATCCAGAGTACTTCATGAAAGTAGTCAACCTCTAAAAACGAATGAACAAAACTTCTTCTACAAGATCTGCGCTCATGAGAAGATGCTTGCAAGCTAACTTGAAGAATAGAGGCTTGTGCTGCTGAAACTCTGCTAAATGCGTTTTTTGATACCGAGATGAATTGACTTTTACATAGAAGCAGACATGACCACGTCATAAGTCTATAGCAGCCAACGTGACACTGAACTTTCAAGTGTTTTTCCATGGTTTGCACAAGAGATGCAACAAAAGTTTTCACACATATACCCTCCTTTAACGAGTTCACGATCAAATAATCAACAGCTTTCCTTGAACCTCGGTCATCGTAAATATATAGTGTCATGAATATTAAATCCACCAGATGCGATGCAGGCTGACATTTCTGCGTAAATATTGATAATTGATGAACAAAATTAGAATAAGAGAATATAACGTAAATCAACTATCAGGCAAAGAGTTGAGACAAATCAAGCTAATGGACTCCAACGGGATTGCATAGTTTAAAGTGTTTCTAGAGCATATCCATATATCGGGGTACAGAACTGATACAGAAATGTAACTTTCATATAATATATTATCAAATTTACAGAAAGATAACTTTAATAAAATTTATGCACAATATACATTTGCGATTATTACTATTGTAGTCAAAGCATGCTATCAATAGCATAAATTGCATTTTTTAATACAAATAGGTATGACACTTAAGGCTACATTATCAATAAACAAAATTACTAAAGACTCTTATTAACACGGAAGTATACATCAAAGTATCAAGCCACAATATCTATATTTCATCGAATAAGAAATTGCATTCACATCATATTTTATAAACCAGTTACTTGATAACGTAAGTATACAACATCACTATTTAAAAACAAAAATCAGTAAGCTAATATCAACATTTCACCAAAAACCTAAATTCCAGTTCATGCTAAGCAACTAATTTCACATCATATATCATAAACCGATAAGACGATAACTTGGCAGTATAACGTCACAAACAAAAAAACGGCAACTCGATAATATATTATTATAAGCCGATAAGGTAACATTACAACATTTCAACGACAAAAAATTGAATTTTTTTATGAAATTTTGCTGCGTGCTAGACGAAGGAGAGAATTAGGGGCCGTTTAGTTGGCTAAAAAATCTCATTTTTTCAAGAAATTTTTCAAGTGAAAAGGAAAATATTGAAAATTCGTTTAGTCGCATTTTTTTTCAACATTTTTCAAAAAAAATGAAATTCTAATTCTCACTTTTTTCAACATTTTTCAAAAAAATTTGAAAAGCCCAATTTATCATTCTTACTTTTTTCTTTCTTATTTTTTCTCAATAAAAATGAAAAATCTCAACTCTTCTCTAAAGAAGAAAACAATTCTCTTCCGTAGGTAATTGAAAACAAAAAATAGAAAAAAATTTCACCAACTAAACGGCCTATTAGTGATCGGGTATCCTTCAGGCAATGTAAGGAAAGCTGTGATCAACCCGCAGAAAAAAAATGAAAAAGCGAAGGTGTACAGTAAAGGATGTTTTTGTGGTTATATCCGAAAAGAAATGACAAGCTGTTATAAAAACGAGTTGTTCCTTTAGGCATTCGTGCCAGATTTCATAACCTACATTATTAACTAATAAGAAAAAATTATTTTTCTTACGTAATAGTCTACTAAATTATTTATCATAAATATGTTTTACTTACATAATTAAATAATTCCTATGTGTTCACGAAATCTACATTACTTATTAACTTTATTATCAATCAAAAACATTTAGCCAAATAAATAACAACAAAGTCAAAAACCAACATGCATTGATGTTTATTATTTTAATTTGTACACATTCAATTGTTTAACCCAGTAAGTACAATACATAAACTAACCCATTTCCCGTCCCATTAGTTAACAATTCATTTGGATTTCAGTAAAACAACAAATACTCTCAACCCGTCTAATTTTTTTTAAAAACCATCACACGTTGTTTTAAAAATCCAACAGTTACACACTTAAACTTAAAAAAAGAAAACCAAACAAACACACCCGTCAGGCGGGTTATCCACTTAGTAAACAGTTCATCTGGATTTTAGCAAAACAACAAATACTCCCAAACCGGCTACAACTTAAAAAAATCACTTTGTGTTAAAAATCAAACTGTTACACACTTAACTTAAAAAAACCCCCGAAATAAACCCGCCCGTCGGGGCGGGTTACGTAACTAGTATATATATATATATATATATATGCTCCGGTTTCATTGAGAAGATTTTTATTTTGAGAAGATTAAGAAATCTTCGTTTGAGCAAATTGATTCATATTTTTGACTTGATTCACAAGTAAACATCATTTAATAGTGAATAACTATATATAATATAAAAACATTAAAAAATATATATATATAGATTTATGAATCAGAAGAATAAAGAAGTTTTACTTAAATCAGAAAAGATAATGAAGTAATTATATACCTCATATACGAGATGCAGCCCGACTTTAAATTAGAATGCATCTCTATAATCTAGATGCCAGTTAATACATACGAGAATGTTTTTATCTCTCGCTTTAACTTAGATGCAATTATACGTCATATTAGATCAATTTTTATTTTTTCTTGTATCATCTGCCATGTGTCGAAATCATAAAATCCATTTGCACCATCTACCGCATCTAGTTAACGTTCGAACTTAAGACCTAAAATAGTTCTGCATCTATAATAAATAAAAAATCATCTAAATAGCGCAGTCGAGTTGCTTCTCAAATATGTAGATTTAATTAGTCATCTTCTCAAACCACTTCCTATATTTAATTATACCTCCTCACTGGATCCCTACTATATATATATATAATATATATATAATATACTATAATATAAAGTATAATATAAATATTACTAAAGTAATTTATAATACAATAATATAATATACGTATGATAAATATATACATATAAGTATAATAGACTTAGTTAAGGTAACACCAGCCCGGAAGCAGGTACAGCGATAGTCATAGCGTTCTAATTATATAATTAGTTTTAATTAATTACCTTTTAATTGTGCCAGCTAGTTGGATTCTTAACGATCAGATGATATAAGGAGACATTTTAAGTCGTTTAGAACGTTTGTACGTATACCGCCATTAACGGGCGGTGTACACCTGCTTTCACTATAATATATACAGATAAGACTAAAGTAGCTGACGACTAGATACAATGGGTTAAAAAGTCTTATAATAACTATTTACGATGGATACACTCTTATCAAAGCCGATCCATTGTAAGTGAGACAGGCACGGTTGATGAAAGGACACTTCAATAAGAAGAAAAACGATTTATATAAAGTAGGCAGAAGAAGTTTCAAATAGCATATTGTCAAATTGTCGAGGATTCAAACTTGGCTCACAAAAAACATGGGACCACGGCATAAAATAATATAAAGTAAGAAAAACAAACAAAATCATATCCTTATGTTTACTGATAATATTATGTGCTTGTTGAAAAGTAGTTGCTAGCATGACAAATGCTCGTTTCTTCGTGTCCAATACCCAAGAACACTAAACCCGAGTGTTCCCGCTAAAGCATTGTCTTCCGAAAACAGGCAAGTCACATGTATTGTTATCAATAAATTTTTCAAGTCGTATGCACCCAATTTACGATATCATATCCGAACAGTAGTGAATAAAGTTACAGTAGATCCTACCAGAAAAGAAATCATTTGGCAAATGTTAAAACAGTACCCACAGAACCAAATAATGGCGGCCGGATAATAAAACAAAGCGTAAAGATGAAATAGCATTGCAAGCAAAACCACTCTTTCAAACGGTATCTCAAGTCCCAATCGCTATCTTAATCTTCTTAATCTCTAAATTCATATATACTTTTTTTCTGCATTATACTAAATGTATAAATATAATATTATCTAAGACGAAAACAATCAAAAGTTAGAGCATGATACCTTTTTATCTTCTTTGCCCTGAAAATTATGGGTGAAACTCGCTCTCCTTGCTAAGGTTGTCGAAATAACCAGTACGAGCAGCAGTTTTGCAGGTCACACAACCTTGGCAACAAATAATGGTATATCAATAATCTATAACTCAATTTTTGTCATTTACTATATTACATTATTTCCTGATGTAAAATATAGTCAAATCCTGTCACTTAGATATATCCGTCATTCACACAATTCCGAAGCAAGGATTTTCTGATCTATCATTCAGCATTAATTTAGAATTCAATTGTCATTTTAGAAAAACCAGTTAAAGAACTTAAGCAGCATGGAGGTGGGGGGGGGGGGTAAAGAGACCTATTGTATGGTTTTTTTCTTGAAAAAATTTGTGATCGTTAAAAACCACGGCGCCTGTTTACATGCAAGCTTATTCATGCTAGTCAAATGGCTATAACTTCGAAGCATATGTGTGGGTAACCATGTTCTCATCATTCATAAATGCATATTTCCATTATTCATAAGTAAATATCAGGTATTAACTAACCTGACAAGAGGTACCAGCCCAGAAACCTGAAGAGGACGCCCGTTGCATAACTGCCTAAGCAATTAGGAAAAGATACACAAGCCCATTGTTTGAGCATTTGGACAATCTCATTATGGAACTCCAAGTTATCATGGGTCTTGTTGTTGCCAATAATCCTATAACCTAGTCTCCTTAAGAAACCCTTATGGTACTAGTTAGGTGGTAAACAATATACTTAATTGCAGAACTTTTTGGCTCTTTCATGTATCTTAATTTCAAGTAGAACAATAAATGTAAGTTTATATTCATGAGACTCGTTAGCCCGTGTAAAGATGAAAAAAAATGTAATGTTGTCCCATAGTAGGCTTTCACAGTCACTCCTTTTTAAGTGAAATTTATAGTATTTAGAATAAAGTATTGATCTTTTATGATTTTTATTATTTATTAATTTCCATTTGATTGCTCTCTTTTCTTCTTCTCGAGTGTTTACTCAAAAATAATACAATAAGAGTATAACCAAAAAAACAAAAGAACACAAAAAATAAAAAAAATAGAAAAAAAAAAAAAAAAAAAAAAAAAAATAAAAGGAAAAAAAATAGAGCTTTCGAAATTGCTTAATGTGACTAATAACAATACGCCTTATGTGTATTGGTTCAAGTCAGAAGAATAATTTTATTCTTGCTCGTTGGTCTAATTATCGGGTTTCTAATTGTACTAGACATTTATAAAAATACAAATTTCTAATCATTGCGTACGGCAAAAGTAATGAAGCATCGTAAAAGACTAATTTTGAAATTATTAAATCTACTGATGGCCATGACTGTCTAGCTTAACGACAGTAAGTAGTGAATTGGATGTTACATAGAGCAACTATTGAGAGATATATCTAAATCGTTGCTAGTTTAATTATATCAAATAATAAAGTGGGGGGGGGGGGGGGGGGGGGGGGGGGGGGGGGGGGGGGCTGGGGGGGGGGGGGGGGGGGGGGAGGGGTGTGTTGGGTGTGTTTGGTTTTTTGTGTTTTTTTTGTAAACAAGAACTTAAAATTCTTGTATTTTTTAGTGTTATGTTTTACTATTGACATTGAAATTCTAGGAATATTTAGGCTAATTTCTAATTTTAATATATCGCAAAATTAGTTTTATCATTACAACTGAACACACATTACAATCGTGCCTTGCAAGATGCAATAAGTCATTTTCGTAGTAACTATCATATATCATTTATGGCAATTAGCGGTTCTTCAGTTCCGCAGAGCCATTAACAAGAAAGGTCTTCAATCAAGTATCAAGGTTAAGAAGTGTTAATCTAGCTGATCTTAATACCTAGATTGATCATGATCTATTCAAGAAATTTAAGGAGGGGAGAGGGACCGGGTGAGGCAAGATGAATACTAATCTTAGATCGAATCTGAAACAATTATGACCAACAGATCTAAGGGTGTATAATCTGCTGCATAAACATACTGGCTGCCTGTGTTAATTCTAATTGCTAATATCCTGTATCTTTATTAGTGGATGCTTATGTCTTTTTTTGGTATTTTGTCCCGAGGTCAAGATCTAGGGTTCTACTTGGTTGACCTAAATGGGGAAAAAACCTACGGTGCAAGGTATTGTTTCTCTGTTAAGGCTGTGTCCAAGCTCTGAATTTTTTTATCGATGCTATACTAGTTTTGATTTTATTTATGCAGGTTTGGATTTTTGTAGTTTTGAGCATAAGATTATATGTAAGCTTTTATGTCTATTGGTGTTGTAAGTAATTTTCAAATACCTAAACTTTTCTAACAAGCAATTTTGAGTGCATATACTTGACATCATGTCAACCTTGTACTTTTTCCTAAAAACGTCAAGTACCCGAAAATCTTGAGGACGCCCATCCTCTTACCCCCAACACAACAGCGAACGCGGGAGCCTTGTTTTTGGTTCCGCAATACAACGTCGCACTAGTGCTCAATACATTTGAGGCGGCTGAGTCTAAGTAGAGATCAGCAGATCATCAAGGATCCAACCATCAAGTTCCTAACCCCAACCTGCACACCGATGAATGAGTAACCTACAACACTATTCATAAACGAAGGCACCGAAAAAAACGGCACTAATTTTCTAAACAACGAATATAACAATTAAAAACAAAACTCCGCGATAAATTCTCAAAATATTCTCTCTGAACTTCTCGAGGCTATGTGAATCCCCACTCACTATACTAGCCTTGTTCCCAAACAAACACACAGGGGGGTTATATAGCTGATACAATAAACGCCATGTTGATCGTGAGCCTTTTCAACTGTAAACAGTCAACACCTTAAAGCATCACACTCACCTATCAATCACAATCACTCTGACACAGCGAGAACGATGTAAATGCTCTCTCAACTGCCACATCCCTTAACGAACGCACCATAATACCTAGTATTCATAGACAAAATTTCCTCTTAGAGTAATAATCTTTAGAATTCACCAAGCATTTCTATAGATCCTATCGCTGTGAAAGAATATTTTGTCCCAATCATTGATTTCAAATTCAAATAATATCCGAGAATACCGCGAATCCCTACCTCATTGCCGCTGAGCCCAATGATCCAACCCACTGACTTCGAAAAACCTAACTCCAGTTCACGTCCACCTGATATACCACAGGCTGTCGCAAAACTGCCGCATGACATGATACATAAATGAATTTAAGCTACAAGATTTTTCAGAGTCTACAAACAACAATAAAAGTACGAAAGATATTCTAACACATATCATCAGCCTTTGCGTGTTTAAGAAGCCAGTAATAGGGGGGGGGGTGAGATGCGCGCGAGCGCGGAGCTGAAAGAGCACTTACGATATCTACGACTTCGAACAAAAGAATCACCAATCGACATACGGAGCTCGATTGACGGGCATGCATTCACTCTTTATGTAAACATCAGTTAGCTCATACAACTCTATCTGCACTCATCATCAATAAAATAACTATAATTTACTCTCAGAGTATTCGAGAATCCACCCTTGTCCAACTCTACCCTCTCCGCTAACGAGCCTATCATCAAAATAAAACTATTACAAGAGACAACATGGTTTCCTCATAAACAATCATTACATCTTGAATCTTTTTTATTAAATTCAACATCAGCCAGCCTAATATCCCAAGTAACCAAATGTTATTAGAGGGGGGGTTAAAAATAAAAAAAACTAACTACGAGACCATGGAGCGAGAGGGAACCCACCATCATACCTCCTTCGTCTACAGATCCATATAGCACCCTCCGAATCCAATCATGCTCATCTCCGCCAATCCTACTACGCTATAGGCTAGCGACAACCACTGCTAACACCCCGAGTCTCATCCTGCTCTACCGACCGTGTGAAGCACAACGGTTCATCGACAGACAACGCTCAAGAATGGCGACGCGAGGCTCACTGTACATTTATGTTAGACATGTCTATCCCCAATCCACAGTGAGACCAAACCACACAGACTACTCTGAGCATAACTGACGACCCGTCCGTAACAAGTAAAGTTAATCGCTTTAGGCATGATAGTATCTCCAACGCCTTAACTTCACACTTAGACACCGAAAATTACGCTACCTACCTATTTTACTATACTAGTCACCACACTAGGACAACGCCCACCCATAAGATTATCTTAACATCAATGTCTGAGGCTAACAAGCCCTCGTGAAACAATTGTCAGGCACTGCCATCTCCACCAACTACAAATACAGCGGCATACGGCTATGCAGCAGGGTCCATACACAGCACCCCAGATTTCTCATCCTGAAACAGGGGGGGGGGGGGGGGGGGGGGGGGGGGGGGGGGGGGGGGGGGGGGGTTATATAAGGGGTCGAAATAGAAAAAAACTCCAACCTCCCCAATATACTACATAACGCAACCAAAGCACTCGCATCTATATAACCCTAATAAACTCCCCAAACGATCCCCACAACACAACCATCCCTAAAGAAGGAGGTTTTCTTTGATAACTTAAACGACTAACAAAAACACAAGCCTAATGCAAACAATACCTAATTGATGACATCACTTACTATAATCTCTGAAATTGGGCCATACAGCCCCGACCCCTCAAAATGAACACATCCCTTACATCAACGTCTTTACATCGGCCCCGTTCAACTTCAAGTTCTAGCTGTAACATAAGCCTCGCACCTCGGGCACGCGACGCAGCCATTAACTACAGGGAACAATACAAATAACAACACTAGCAAAAAAGTCCCCTCCTGCAACATGCCAGAGCTCTATTGAATTATCCCAGTCATTGGTGAAACTATATTGGGGAAGGAATAACCTTCAAACCCAAAAAACCCGACCTCAGGGCCACAAGCATAATCCAAGAATGTTATGCTCATTACCTCAAACAAACCCAAACTCACCATCATAGCACGAATACGTTAAGCATAGAACACAAAACCGTCAAATATAGACTAAAGGAGGCCAATTAACATCATCGCGGGACACAGCACCACCCAATGGCATAGCTGAAACGATAAAAAACAAAGCGCTGCATATCCAAGCCAAAACTTGTAACCATTCTCACCCCAGTTGTGCATTAACTCATTGCTCATTCACAATCAGGGGTTCTAGGGCGATGGCTAGAATTAATTTAGTAATAGAAAGGATCGGACAAAAACGTAGAGCAGATGAAATGGTTATTTATTAGAATCGGCGAAAAATCGATTCGCATTCAACGCATCAGAGCAATTCTATCGCAATGTCAAGATCACAATACTTCCTTTCCGGCAGAGAGCCAAATTCTTAAACCCGATGACAGAGATTCCTTCACGTTCTAGACCATACTCACCACAAGCTACTTCGGGCATGTCCAATAGCAGGACCTGGCAGAGCTCTAACATAGCCAGGTATCCTGCCACATACCCAACGGTGGTGTGTCCCAAGACACATCGAAGCGCCTATGCTCTCCTGTGGGGGGGGGGGGGGCGCTGTCTCTCTTGCAAGCACTCGTAAATTACACCATACTCGATATGTTTCTACTCCCGCAAAATCAGCTCCCCCTTACCATCCTTTATGTAGTCAACCGAGGCGTCGCCAAAAGAAGTACTGAGAATTATTGCGCTAACTAACTGAACGATCTCTCAAGATTATAATAACTCTGTTGATATCCCCCTGTATATAGTACAAATCGTTCAATCACAACAAAATCACCAGTCTAAGCACGTCCTACCATTCCAAGACAATGCGAAGATATCCACTTATAGTACACCACTCATTAAATCGCGTCAGTCTAACGCTATTCCAAGAGCAATTGCAATAATTTCTATCCCACCCCCCGGAGCTTAACATAATACGACAAACTTTTATCTTCAATTCAGCCTTAGAGTATGCTACTTTGGCTCCACTTTCGAGTCTTTATCACTCAGCTCACTATCGCGATCTGTGTTTACACATCACGTAAGAAGTACTTTCGTCAATCTCACTACTAACGGCAATCTCACCTCATAACCTAAATGCTATCCGCTGTGCCGATACGTACATTGGCACCCACCTGGCTTGAAGTTACAATCGTATCAACAACGGTGAATACGTGCCAGCAGACGATGGTAAGGCCTCTAGCCACCAGTTTGACTCAAGAAACTAAGCAAGTGCCTTAACCCATAACCAATCACACGGCTCTCAACATCTCGCACTCCCCACATGCACCAACGTGACCATCACACTTCTGAACCACTTATCTAACACAAGCAGCCCAGCCAGCAGCAGTGGTTCTGACGCACTACGACCATGTCAACCATTACTACCCGGCTTGAAGCCCTTCCCCCGCCACACAAGGAAAATCGAATTGATAGCCGTCCGGATAACAGCGTGATATAAATAATGACCTGAACCATACAGTGCTACTCGCAGCTTATAATACTTTACCCCTCAGTTATGACATTAGTGCACCTCCTCACAAATCAAACCAGAATGGAAAACTCAAACGTCTTGAAACCTACAATCTCAGTTTCAGGGGCTCCATACTACAAGATCTTGCCTCCGCACATGTACGCTTGACGACTAGCGCGGATCACGACACGTAACGAACACAGTCCAGCTGGCGCAAGCCTCTTTGATTAGCCATCAGAACACAAAATCTCCAGCAACATCTCCTCCGCAATAATGTCTGTAGTCTACTCATGGGCAAGCACGCCGAGCCAAATAAATATGTTGGGCACACTAATTCTACGTCCGATTGTTAACTTCCTGACTGACCCATATATAGATCCTGCTAGAGAAAGCGACAAAATATAGACTACGAATCTGTCTACATAGGCTGGTAATATACTCTTTTAAGATTCGTGGTTCTAGCCACTGCCAATGACAGAAAAGACCTAGACTATCCATACGCTAGTCATCCCTCCGCACCCCATTTGCTAACCACTGACTCGACCTTGCTGGGCTTGCTTACAGCAATACTTATGTTCTACTTAACAACAGTGTAGCAAGTTAAAGTGAAAAATAGACTCATAACAACCAGATTTGAACGTACCCTCACCGGATAAGGCAGTAGGGTAAGGCCTTCTCATGAGCTGTTCGGCAATGTAGTCCCCCTAATTATAGAGCCCGAAAAGTAATCGCCATCCGCCACCGCAATTCTCCGTTCTCTAATTAGTTATCAACCCTCCCACCATCCTAGATCGCTATTAGCAAGGCATCTCTATCTAGTGCTAGCGCGTGTAGTCACCCTCTAGATAGCAATAACACCGATTATAGCCAACCAAGTCAGTCACGTTATGCATCAAATAACAACCAATGGCTTGGAGTGGTCTCTGAGTCAGCGGTAATTCGCTCGGAATCAGCATCACCATGAACATTATCGCATCCGCACCTTAGGCCATCTTAGCCACAGTCGCACACATCACATGATCTACTAACGCTAAGTATCGGCCGGATCATTAACGTATGCTCCATCAAACTATTCATACTAGCGACTGAGGTTTTAGTCAGATACAACAACAAACGTGTTGACAATCTGATGCAAACAAAATACAGAACTATCTCACGCTCTGCTTACAAAAGTACTGCTAGTCTCGAAGCAGAGATAACACCTCAATAATGGTCATTATCCCTCGCCAAGACCAACCTCCTTCAAACATTACCACAACCTAACACCTTAGACGCGTTCCCCTAGACCAGGAAAGACTAACAAAACTCAAGCCATCCAAACACATTATTGACTGATGCCATCCCTAACGGCTAGGGGGGGGGGGGGGGGGGGGGGGGGGGGGGGGGGGGAATCTGTAAAAAAAAAAACAGCGTCCGCATACCCTGGACCCCGTACCGTGACCCACTAGTAAGCAAATAAAGACAAATGTAAATCGCACGACAGACATTCATCCACCCGCAACCTACATAACCTCACAAATACCTCACGAACTTGATGCCAACGTAAAACTCGTTCCACTCAATTCATCCATAGTCCTCCCGAGCCATATTCTACTTAGCTTATGAGATAGTGAATCTATCACAGAGAACCATAACGATGGCAGGAAAAAAGAGAGGGTGTGTAATTGTACGTTCTTAGGGACTGTAAACAACTACTGTATATGAACGACTGCAGAAAAATGTAATTAATAACTAAGTCATCTTACTTATGTATACTCAATGTGAGCGAAACCTCCTTTATTTACTCTCTACACATTAGAGCTCCTACTGAATCGAGCTGCCAACCACAAAAGACCCCTAGTCATACTTTGAGCCAGTCACGATACCATCCTTCCAGATATAGTTTAACACCACTCCAACAACAAAAAACTGAACTCAATACTCGAAGCAATTCCCTTGCCAAGTCACACGCGCTATCCTTAGTCATCGTTATGTAACGTCATCCACGCTAGCTACACCTCATTAAACATAACTCAATTCTGCGCGATAAACCAATAAAACAGTAAATCCAATTATCCCCCTATCAACGACCATAAAACCGGCTCTCAACACCTCCATCAACCTAGCCCGTCGGACTACCTTTTCGATATACACCAGCGTCAGTAACAGCTAAACTTACAATAGTATACCAAAGACAACATCTATCATACACAGTCTGATTATAATGCCAATCATAGCATCTAGCGCAAAACTCTCCAAATTAGCTATCAAATCTATCCCATCCAACTAATGAGAGAGGGGGGGGGAGGGGGGGGGGGGGAGGGAGGGGGGGGGTCACACTCATTACATCTGCTTCAGATATCCCATAGCCGCCCAAAGCCATCTGACATTTAACGATACTTTGGCAACCTACCCACCTACAACAATCTCTGTACAGAGTACCTCATTTACGACAACCTGCGACTGAACAAACTAGCCAAACTTAAACCAATAGATTGGAGAGGCAAGCTTACACGGGGATGGGGGGGGGGGGGGGGGGGGGGGGGGGAAAGAGGGGGAGGGGGGATGGGTATATATACAACAATCACACCCAACAAACCCGCCGACGCCCGCTAAGCTCTATAAATCCAACCAGACAACAAACTGCCACATTCATCAGACACAATAAATAAACAAGGCACTCACTCTTACACTGCCGGTATGATAACTGAGTCTATCAGGGGGGGGGGGGGGGGGGGGGGGGGGGGGACTCCCACTGAGCGACACCCAAGACTCACGCCCCCGCAACAGATGCCATGGAGCTCGTAAGCATTACGAACAAAGAAAGAGCCTAGTCACTCGTGATTAAACTCACAGCCACCCGATCAACCCTCACCCTACGATGATAATAAAATACAACCCTTACTAAGCCATAATTCAATACAATCCCTCTCTATGGCCTCAAAAACTAAAGGGAGTGACGTAAACCCTCTAGGACAACAACTATTTTCATCTTTCAAGTGATAGCAAGCGGGGCTAACGTGTCTCATGAATATAAATATGTAGAATAGGTTGGCTACATTTTCGTTCTCGAAATTAAGATCTGATATTGTATGAAGTGGATCTTTTGTCTATGAAAGACAGCGAAACATTCAAGTCTGGCGAATTGTTTATGGTTTCCAAACGTACATAGGATTTTCTAAAGAAGCTGGTTATGGATATTGCAATTGTCTTATATGGTCATAGAAATACATGATTAACTTTGGAGTTCGGCATAATAGATGAATTGTCTAAATGTCTCAAACAAGGTGATCTTGTGTATCTTTTGCCTATTGCTTAGGCATTTATGCAACGGCGTCCTCATATTCATGGGGTTAGTAGTGAGGATTAGGGTGGTGTCACCTCTCTAGTGGTTATGTTAAAACTGATGATTTACTTTATGAATAAATTGAAACATGCGTTATGAAGTGATGAAGAACATGGTTACGCTTACCCACACATATTGACTTCGAAGTTAATAGCCATTTGACTAGCATAGAAAAGCTTGATTAAATCCAGCCGAGTTTACACATAAACCATACAATAGGTCCTGTTCAAGGATGGCTGCAATTCTTATGTTTTTCTTTCCGGAAAGAAAATTAATTCTAAATATAAGCCTAAATGATTATCAAATCGCCTTGCTTACGGATAGTTGTTGAATGACGAGACTATATCTAAGTTGAAGGGGAATGTTATCAATTTACATCAAAAAATAATATAGAAGAAGAACAAAAATATTATTGATTATGTCTGAACCGAAATATTTGATGCATGGTTGTAGTGCAACTCTGCTAACTTTTAGTACTGGTATTCGGTGGTAAGCTAAATCCCTTAACAAGAGGAAGAGGGCAGTTTCACTAAATTTTCAGGCAAAGAAGATAAAACGGTAAATGAGGTATCATGCTCTACTTTTATTGTTCTCTTTGGTATTATATAGGTAAAAGCATTTAGTTATATTACCAGAAAAATGTATATATGAATTAGAATTAGAATAAAAGCGATGACATTTGGAGGAGGAACCGTTGAAAGAGTGGTTTGCGGCATTTGCTAATTCATTCTTTAGCGGCTTGATCCCGAGCCTTGTAATGACTTTGTCCATATATGGATATGTAGGAGGTCGTCTTATACATTTGGCAAATATGATATTCATTTCAGGTCTTACATCTAAACTGTTATACTTAACCTCAGTCAACAAGATATAAACCCTATCTTTCGCAATATGTAATTAGGATTTAAAAGTGAAAACTTGAAAATTTTTGAAAGCAAGTATCCTGTTTTATCAGGAGCAATTCTTTAGGGAAGCATCGTGGTTTAGTGACTTAGTATGACACAAATGAAAAACATATCACGAAGAAACTGAGTCAATGTCATAGCAGCAACTAATTTTTCACCAAACACTGCTAATATTATGTCATAAACATTAGGATTGATTTTGTATGTTTTCTATTTTATATATTTTATGCCGAGTCCAATTTTTTTTGTGGGAGGTTGCTTGAGTCAAGTTAAGTAACTTGACATTTGACATGGCAATTTAGAAACTTGCTTACGAGACGGCAGATTTATAATAAATCGTATTCTTCTTATACGACGTGTCCCTCGATGCATTCCTCACTTAATGGAGACGCTTGATAAATGACTGTGTTCCATCGTAAAAGTTATATATGGTACGGACTTTCACTCAATAAAGTGTAATTGTGTCTATCTATAGTTGTCTTTATCTATATTATTACTGAAGCGTAGCACCCGCTATCCGTTAGAGCGTGTTACGTTAAAAACGCGTCTAAAAGCAGCTTTAACATAATGTTCTATCACCATTCGTTCTTAAAAAAATCCAAGGCAAGGCTGTCACACAATGAAAGTTAGATAGATAAAGCATCTAATTTAAAATTAGAATGGAGCGTAACTTCGCGGCTGCCGTTCTGCGGAGTTACGTAAGTCTAGTATTAATATATAATTTATATATTTATAATATATAATGCTAATACATTAGTTATTATATATCATTGTATATATATATATAAATATTATTAATATACAACTTAGTATATATAATTAGTAGGGGGAATCGCAGTTTAGAAGGCTTAGAATTAATTAATTTAAGAAGTGGTGAGTAAGTGGCACAAAAATCACATATTCTTAGCAGATGGAGAGAACGGACATTGGCATTAGATGCATATTTTTTATTTCATTTAGATGGCCAAAGGTCATCCATTATTAGAGTTCCGAAAACTGTGTTAACTTGATGCTGTAGATGTGTTAAGCAAAATTGATTTTGATGATTTCGACACATGCAGTGATGAACAAAAAAAAAATAAAATTGCATCTATATAACGTATATTGGTGTTGATGCATCTTAAATTAAAAGCTAGAAAACACATTCTGGTATGATTTATAATGCAAATCTAATATTTAAAGATAAGTTGGGCATCTTAATTAAAGGTCGGTGCAGTGCTATCGAATGATGCGGTTATAATTTAGCTATCTTAACTGATCTTTTCTTATTTTATTAAAACTTTTATTGGATCCGAAACTATATATTGAATTTATATTATATTAGATATAAAATTAAATATATATAATAATTAGGTATGAGTATATATATATATGTAGATTTTTTTTTATGTTATTAGTATGACTAGTTACCGTATCCTGCAGCTTAGCCCCGACGTGCTAAAGGTGTTTGATTATCGGGGTTTTTTTAAGTTTAAGTGTGTAAACAGTCTTGATTTTAGCACAAAAGTGAATTTTTTTAGAGTTGCTAGGGCGGCGAGTTTGGGGGGTATTTGTTGTTTTCTACTGATATCGGCAGATGAACTGTTTACTAAGTGGATAACTAAATCCAGCCCAATCTGGAGTATAGTTTGGTTGAGTTTCTTTTTATAAGTTAAACGCTTTAGCGAGATATGGTGTTTATTGATGATGGTTGTTGTGTAGAATTGTTGGTATGTCTTAATAGAGAAGTATAAGTATTGAGTATTTTTGAGAGGTGAGTGAGTAAAGGAACGGCAAATGTAAAAAAGTATTTGGTGTGAGAGAGAACAAGCGGTTCGTGCTTTTTTTTGTAAACTATGTATATTGATGTGAATGAGAGTTTAAGGGTACCGATTATGTTAATTAAAAATTAGCTTAGGTGTTGTTGTGTTGGAAGTCATGGACATTTGTTTAGCTCGTAAACTTGTTGGATTTTTAGTTAACAACCCGGGATGGTTTTCTAAGTGAAAAAAAAATATAAGATGAGGTTGAGAGGTATTTGTTGTTTTGGCTGAAATCCATATTGAAGTTGTTATACTAATAGGGGGATAACCGTGGAAATTGGGTTATTTTATGTATTGTAGCTTACTGGGTTAAAACAATAGAAGCGAGTGTAAAAATTGAAAATAATAAACATCAATGCCTTTGGTTTTTGACTTGTTTGTTGTTTTTTATTTGGCAAGCTAATGATGTTTTTGATTGATTGATAATAAAGATAATAAGTGGCAATGTTATTCGGAACACAGTGATACGTTAGTTTTTAATTATGTAAGTCAAAAAATATTTATGATAAATGAATTTGGTAGACTATTACGTAAGATATAAATAAACAATTTTCTTATTAAGTTAATGAGTGTACGTTATGAAACCTGGTCATCGAGTAATGGCCTAAAGGATAACAACGCACGGTTTTTATAAAAACGCTTGTCATGTCTTTTTCCGGCAAAGTAAGCGGTCACAAAACAGTCCTTTAATGTAGCTGACGCTTGACATAAGCATTTCGCCTTTTCATTTTTATTGATTGTGCGGTTGAATGACTTTGAAGGCTTTCCGCTACATTAGGGCCTGAAGATGACTCCGTTCACTAAAGTTGTTTAGATTGGTGAAAATTTTTCCTATTTTTTGTTTTCAATTATTACTAGCGGAGGAGATATACGTTAAAGTTGCAGATCTCTTTAAGAAGAGAAATAAATGAGAGTTTTGAGATTATTTCATTTTTATTGATGAAAGTAATATGAGAAAGAATAAAATGTAGGGAAATAGCGAATGTTAAAATTGGGCTTATTCAATTTTTTTGAAAAAATGTGAAAAGAAGTGAGAATGAGAATTTCAATTCTTTTGAAAAATGTTGAAAAAATGCGACTAAACGGATTTTCAATATTTCCTTTTCACATGAAAAATTTCTTGAAAAAAATGAGATTTTTAGCCAACTAAACGACGCGCGGCTGAATTCTCTCCTAATCGTATAGAGCACATGCAGCAAAATTCAGTACATAAGAAATTCAATTTCGTCGTATGAAAATGAATGTGAATGTTACAGTTATCGGTACTTATAATATAATATATTTATCGGTTTTTCACCGAGTTTTTTGCCAAGGGTTTTTGTTTGTGATGTGTATAGACCTTAAAGGCCGAAGTTATTTTGATCGTCTTTATTATGATATATGTGGTGAGGTGATTATTAGTTGCTTGAGGTCATGGAACTCCCAGTAATTAGGTTTTTGTGAAATGTTGATATTAGCTATTGAATTTTTGTATTTGAATAGCGATGTTCTATATGTTTAACGTTAACAAGTAATTTGTTTATGAAATATGAAGTGAGATAATTGCAGTCTTTCTATTTCTAGTATGAAATATAGGTTTGATTTGTTGTGGGGTTGTTTTATGATGCTTGATACTAAGATTGATGTAGTAGGCTTCCGTGTTACTAGTAGCATCTATTAGTAATTTTGTTTATTGAAGAAAGTATGGGATTAAAAAGTTTCATAAGCCAATTTGTATAAAAAAATTGCAATTTGATGCCTAATTGGATGAACATGCATTGACTAGCAGGAGTAAATAAATAGCAGTATATATAATTGTGTGGCGTTAAAAATTTGATTAAAGTTATCTTTTGTAAATTTGATAATATATTATATGAAAAGTTTACATTTCTGTTTATCAAGTTATAGTAACCTACGCAGAATTAATGACAAGCTACTGCTAGAAAACACTTTAGAACTATGCAATCACTATGGATTCGCGTTAATTAGTGCTTGATTTGTCTCAATCTCTGCCTGAATAGTATGATTTATCATTGATAATTGACTCTTATTCTAATTTTGTTCATCAATATATCAATATTTATTTAGAAATGTCAGCTCAAGACTGGCAACTACATCTGGTGGAATTTAATCCATTACATGATACGTATTTGGGGGGGGGGGATATCATGATCGAGCACAATATATTTACGAAGACGCGAGTGGGACGACCTAAGGTTGCAAGGAAAGCTGTTGATTGATTTGATCGCAAACTACGGATCGTTAAAAGGAGGTATATGTGTGAAAACGTATTTTGTTGTCAATCTGCTCTTGTTACAATAAAACATAGGGAAAAGACACTTGAAAGTGCAGGGGTCTCAAAACGTTGATGCTGGGCTATAGCACTTATGATGTGGTTCATAGTTCTGCTTTCTAATGTAAAAGAGGTCAATTTCATTCTCGATCAAAAAGAACAGGGCCATTTAGCAGAGTTTCAGGGCAGCACAAGCCTCTATTCTTCACGAGTTAGACTTGCAAGGGCATCTTCTCATGGAGCGGTAAGATGCTTTGTGGAAGAAGTTTTATTCATTCGTTTTAGAGGTTGAATAACTTTCAAGAAGAAGTATTCTAAGACTGAGCTTTTACCGAATTTACGTCTCTTATTTTTCTTTGTTTTTTTTGTTCTATGTTTCACTCACCTAACTTTTCAGGTTTGTAGCATGGAGGTGAACGTGAAAAGTGCAAGAGCTGCTATCAAAACAAGTGACGTAAAACTTCTCTATGAGAGTGGGCTATGTGTAAATGTGGGACTTTCAAGTTCAAGAGCCGTCGATGTTTGACATTGGAATTGAACTAAATGGAAATCGAGTTCCAAGTAGGAGCGTCTACTAAGTGGCATTGTGCGGATCTTATAAGTGCATGGTTTATGAATTTCTAGACAATGTTGTTATTATTGGACTTCAAAAAAGAGCGCTACGTGGAAGGACTCTTGGTATCAAGCTTCGGAACAATCAATAATAGGAGAGGGATAGGTGAGATAATACGTGGGATAAAAGGTGCTTAGTGGCGGGTGCTGCGATGTCATTTGATAGGAAAGTAAGGCTAAGTATAAATGGGAGGAATGGATAAGCTTAGGCTGGGACAGATATAATAGATAGATAGGGAGGCTAGAGGCACGAATCCTAAACAATTGACTGGAGTATGGCTAGGAAAGGAAAAATGGCTGGTACTAATGTGATAAGGGTATGGTTTGTATGGGCGGAGATCGGGGAAATTACTTTTAGATAATAGGTTAATAACCAAATAATTTGTTAGTCTGATCTTGATGACTCATCACACCTTCTTAGTTTAAATTGTTTGCTATTTTACAAATAAGTTAGTGTTGTTAATATTAAGTAAAAAGTTTTAGGTACCTGTAGAGTGTAGCTTATGTTTTGCCCGTTAAGGTAAACATTTGATTACTTGTACGACGCTTGCTGAGGTCTTAAGACATAAAGAAAAAATTGCCCAACTTGATGATTAAATCAATCATTATTTATTCATGTAGTTCAAGTTTACATTGGATGACTCATTAGCAATAACTTGACTGAAAGAAAATCTTATGTCTCTTACTAGCATCAAACAACCGGTAAAAAATGGTTTCTGTGATCTTATTCTTCAAGCTTTTTCTGAACACAGCGAAGGTAATAAAGTCAACATAAGGCTTAGAGTGCAATGCTGTTTCTTGTCATCGACTGTTTTTGCATCTTGTCACATAAGTATTTCAAGAAATGTTGTTATAAGGCATTCATGACGTTAGAAATGACTAAAGTAGACAATTCTCGAGACAGCTCTAGTTAGGAATGCAATCGGGGTCCTTTTTTAGACATGTTAACCCTGGATCTGAGAAAGGTATCAGGTGTTGAAATCATCATGAGGGTCACTAACTTGTCAGTGTGACAACAGAGGCTGACTTTTGCAATACCTATAACTCAGTATGTATCTGTGGAATTAATAATATTGGTAGTACGATGGACTAAAAGAATACAAAATCACATTGTCTTCTATTCATGGGCGGCATATGAACTGGCTTAAGAGAGCAGATTTATAAGATGTAAGAGCTCAATACATTTTTCTGTCGGCGTGGGGTGTGACTAGCTGTTGTTTTTTCTGTGAATGTGTGCTTCTGAAGCATTAACCAACTTTTCTATTAAGATCATCCATGATGATTTTTTTAAGTTTTAGGCCAAGTTACTTCTCTTGGAGTATCTGGAGTTCGTATGTTGAACGTCATACTTTATAACTCTTGTTCGGGCCACAAATTGGCCAGTAATTCAAAGATTTCTCTATGAGGGATGTGGGGGGTGTTAGTGTCTTATTTGGAGCTTTTGAATAACTGCATGGAAAGTCGTTATTTTCCGCATAGGCCTTCCTATGATCTAACACACACACATTGGCATTTAACTGCGAAATACATAAAGAAATAAGCGTATGTGGTAATCGAAATACCGAAGATTATAGAATATTAAATAAGAGGATTATATGAGTTTGTTAATGTTGAGAATGTAAAACGAATAAGAATGAATCACAAGGCTATCTATAATAACAAATTCAACGAAACTTTACATGTAACAAAAAAAAACGAATACATATGCACTCCTAATTGGCATAACGAATACACACATAACAGGGCAACTTATTCCCTATAAAAATATTGGCAAAATGATTGATTGAATGTGTGTATAACGCTACTTAGGGCTATAGGTGAGTGTCGAATCTTGTTGATCAACGTGATAACCATTTTAGAAATCTGTCTCATACGGAGATATATCACTAATTTCATAAGGATATCACGCAGGATCTCGATTCTCGTAACCATCCGTTCGTCTAGTAGAGAAGCTTGCCTGCGAGTCATTCTTGTTTCATGTGCAGTGTTCCTAGATAAATTTACGAAATACTGAATCATGCATCATTCAAGTTTGCGGTTATTCGATTAGACGAAGATTATAGATTATAGTTAAAAAGATGGATTAATGAAGTTTTTTTATACACCGATGGAGGATGATGATAGCTTTATGTTTGCTGTCTTGCGTGGGTCTCAACATCGATCCTAGATGTCATATGGTTTGTGGCCATTTCATGGACCCTGAAAGTAGAAAAAGCAGTAAAAGATTGAGAAAGAATAATATCATAGCATCATTTTATTGACATTTGATTATATATAGAAGCACATAGTATAATAATATAAACCAATTTTTTCTAAAGTCGCGCGTACGCTTTGTTTTCATGAAATTCTTGTGTTTCTTGAGTCCATAGTGTCGCATGAGTACTGGGCTAGAGAAGAGCCACTTTTATTTAGAACATCATCGTATAAATGTATAATTAGATAATAAAGAGAAGAGTTAATCCAAGGTTGTTTGTTTTGTTGAAAAGAATAGATATGTTAGAGGTTATAGTATATGTGAGGCTTGATAATTATTTTTGAAAAATCGAAAACATTGATAGATCTATTAAGATCCACATATTATTAATATTAATACAATTTATTATTATTATATATTTTTTTTTTTTTTGAACGGATCTTAATACTTCTTTATTAATTAGTTGTTTTTGGATAGTAGAGACTACACAGGAATGGTGGTTTTAATTGCTCATCTGGCTTAACTCTTCAATTTGCATATCAACCATATAGTTGATAAACAATGTTCATGGAGTTCAAACGCATATGCCTAACCGACCTTAATTTTTGAAAAAATCCGGAAATCATTTAAATTAATTGATAAATTCAAAAATTATTGAAAATCATTGAATTGTAAGTGCCATGTCATCTTTGAGGTGGCGCCAAATGATCACTAATAATCATATTAAGTATCCAGTCAATAGTTAGCCCCTCTTGATATATGTAATTAGATAGACCTTAGTTAACTTTTTCTTAATTTGGTTGTCATAGGCTAAATTTTGAATAGATTAGGAATTTTTAGACATAAAAGATTGAGTTTTTCTTTATTTTTCATAGTGTGATTTGACAGTATAAGCTGTTAGCGTAACAAAAAAAATCGTAAAATATTTCCATGCCGTAAGATGGATGAAAAAAATTTGAAATTTTTATGTAGAATGTCCACGACTCAGTAACTATGAAGTCAATCTTTTGTAGTTTACTGGACAAAAAGATGGTGATGAAGAACCCATAGGCTATATTCTGACAGGGGCCTGAAGTCGACTGTGCTATCACTTTTATGTGTTATGTGAGTGGGAATGGTATATATATTATATCTGCGATATTTTTGAGGTTGTGATCTTACAAACGCAGAACGAATTATATCGATGTATGTGGTCGGATCATTGGAAGAAGGTGACTTATATGAATCATATACATAGTTTATTAGGAATCATTATAATATTTATGTATGACATAAGTGTAAGGATTATTAAAATAAGATGTTATGGTATGTGAATTAGTTGATGTATATATTGTTTTGTTTTAAGTGTTGACTTGTGAGAAAACAAAAGGGTTTTTTGAAAAATAAAATATAAACATGATATATTAGATTAATGAAAATAAAAGATTTATAATGTAGCTATTAATTCGAAGGGTTTTATGAGTCATTGGTGTGGTTATCTATAAATTAGTGGCTTTCATAACTTCTGCAACTGGATACGACGATGATAGCGCACTGTGCAATTGTAACGAAAGTTTATAGTACATGGTGTTTATATATCAAAGATTGAATTTATCAATGATGAAATTTGCAAAAGTACTGAATTATTTGCAAGGCCAATACATCAACGAGGTTTGAGTTTTATATTAGCTCTGTAAATCACGGCTGATAGCCTTGTTAATATAAATTATTAAAGGACAGAATGGTCTAGAGTTTAGAATGGTTTTAATTATTGCTTTAATCTTTTGCCTATGCGATAAGAATAAAGAATTCTATAGTATTTAAAACACGTTGATATCGAAACAATTTTTAAAGTAACCACTATTTTATACATGAGATTGTATAAAAAATATGTGATAAAGACAAGGTAATAAATAATCGTTAAATTGAGTATAAGTTTTATATTAAAATTAATGATGACGAAAAGATGTATTGCACATGGCTTCTTATGTGTCGTACATATTAGCAACCGGTCAAATATAAAATAAAATGACATCCTTTTATAGGAGATTGTTGCCGCCAATTTTGAAAGAACACTTGGCTTTGGATACCTTTTACATTACGGTGGTGGGGAGAGGAACGTAGTTATATGCATAACGCGGCAAGGTGAGTATAAACACTTTTACTGTGGGAGGACGTTGGTTTGCATTACTGTGGGCCATAATCATAAAGAGTTCTGATTGGGTTACGACTTCATTGAGGTATTAGTACTGATGAGTCAACCGTTAATTGCTCAACGGCATAGATGGGAAAAAACATTGACCTTGCGATCATGCTTACTAGCATAATATGTAATAAGAAGTAAGACCTAGAATGTTCTAGGAAAAATTGGCAAAAAACCTTCGGATGCAATTTATTGATCGTCCAATTACCAACGTGAAGTACACTGCATGTGCTATCAATATCAAACTGATGTGAATGGTGTTATGTTAAGAATTGGATTCCTATTGCCTTAGAAAATAAAATTGTTTATGATATTTAAACAGAGTAGTAAATATTCTGGTCAAGGAGTATTGTTAAAAAGTAGGACTAACAATCGTTGAAGCTTAGATATGTTTAGCGCTAGATTGGGCAGCTTACATGTCTAAAGGAACATTAAACCATAATACAATAATATCGCGTCGTTTCAGGTATCGAAAATGTTTGAAGAGTGAAAAACTTCACTAGTTCGCTGTCTGGTGTCAAATTTTAAATGATTTAAGTTTCGTTCATTCTCTAAGATATGGTCTTAAGTTAGTTAGAAAAGAGAACATGTTTGGTCGAATTGGAACAACCTATTGCCACTGCTGTTTCTACTCTGGGCACGATTCCAAGTACTTGGGCAAGTATGGAATGCAGTTGATATGATCTCATAATGAGGTTGTTTGTTCTTATGCGCTAAAAGTAATTGACTTCCTGAACTTCTTAGACAGTTTGAAAATTCCTCACCCGTATGATAATGCAATCAGGAGCTTAAAATCCTGTATGTTTGAGAAACAAGTGAGCTGGAGTAGAAGGCGATTGACCTAATCCAAAGCTTTCCATAAACAATAGTGAGGGAAAATCAGTTAGCGCTATATATAGACTAAAATATGGGAGTGGATATGTGGATCAAATCTTAGGCAATCGTTCATCGGATATAAGTAAGTGCTGCTGTCCACAAGATGCTTAGGTGTTGGTGACTAGATCATAAAGGCCTTACTAGTAACTTTGTTGGATATGAGAAGGAACTACAATTGCATTTCAGGCATAGGGGGAAGACAATTGGTGAACTACATGCTCTGCATATAGGGTTGAGAGTAATGATGATAAATGAGGTTTAGCCTAAAAAGGCTGGCTACAACCACAATAATGGCGATCAAGGGTGGTAGTTTCCAGATTAGTCAATAAGGGGAAGGACTCAGCGTTAATGCAATAAGTCAAAAAGGTAAAGGAAAGGTGAGGCAAAGGGAAAGTGATGAAAAGATATATCCCTAAGCGCATAGAAATCGGATGGGAGAGAAATCCCTATAAACCTTCATGGCTAAGAGTGCACGAACCGGGCAAAAGATGAATGCTCTGCCACCAGACTGAAAGGCAATAAGGTAAAAGAGTGATGGGACAATTATGTAAGAAGGAGATTGTCCTGCTTACGCTTGGGCTATAGTGCTTGATTAAGAAAGAAGGGAAAGAAAGTCAGCACTGGCTGCCAGGGTTCTTCAAGATCTTCACTATAGAACTAATATTTTTTCCCTCAAAGATAAATCTTGGGTGTATGACTAATGGAGGAAGTTATAACTTAGTTTTTACCGTAAATAGGCCTAGTGATTTTTTAGACAATGGTCATTAATGCACCTACTTATAAACTAGAGGTGCTTGTTTTAGTTTCACTTTGGTAGACAATGGTTTTGTCGGCAATGTTCTAGAGAGAAACGAATTATGAATATTACAGTTTCTAAGAACTTATGTTGCTTTGATTTGTAATCTTATTTCGAGTGAGGTATTTAGGAAATTGATATGGCTTAATCTTGTGCCAAATATTAATTTGCTATTATAATTGATAGCTACTTCAAAATACCTTTACGAGTGAGTTATAGTCATTATAGTTATTGTATGTTTGAATGTTGTTTATTTGTACTTTAAACATAAACATCAGAATCTTTAAAGGAAAATCGATAAAGGTGTTTTAAGAATAGAAGTAGAAAATATCAACTCGGGGAAGACTTATAAAAGGCACATTTCGATTAGATCAAAGGTGAAGAGGCTGAATATGATAGTCAAGAGTTTAAAGATTAATCTGAAGACATTCCTGAAGTGTCGCAGACAGCTTACATGATGCGGTGAGTCGTAGACTTCAACACGAAGTTTTCATTTAGGTTTTTAGCACAACCTTCCACTAGGTCAGTGTACCTAATCGTTGTAGTGTAGTATAGGGCAAAACTAGGGGTTGTTATCGTTCTCAAAGGTAGAATAGTTGGGTAAGAGCTTGATCAAATGGTCCTAACATAATTCTAGGGTTGTGAGTAGTATGAGTCTTTTTGTGTCTTTTTATAATTATAAGAAAGCAAGTAAAGTATCATGATTTGAAGGTTGTTTTCCTTGTATTAACTAATTAAGCTAAATCTATACTATATAGTCTAAGAGTGTTTACGACTAGTGATAACTTTATGATGAAACAAAATGTATTTACCAATAATCATCAGCATCTACTCCTCAGAATGTTGCTATTCCTAATGATCTTGGCTTTGCCACACTTGTGATATCTGTGTTAAGTGATTATCCTAGTCATGAATAGGATTACACGAAGCCTTCCGCCAGTCTATTTAATATTCGTATTTAAGCTAAAGACACAGACAAGTAAGAGTAGTATGAAGTTAGCTATACAAAGGCCGCCTAAGATATATTAAGAAATGGGGCATATGGAAATATCTTAAGGGAGGGATCATACCAGTATAGTCAGGGGTAACAGTAATATGAAAGACTGTTAGCCGATGTGTATACCTTTTTTACACTTAGATGTGAGCGCCTGTTTGCCTCTATGAATGTGACATATGCAATCGAATGTGATAAAGCAGACAAAAACTGTTATTCATAAATCCTAACATCGGTGTAAAGAAAGAGCGCAACATTCATTAACAAGAAGCTAACATCAAAAGGATCTTACAACCTATGTCATGTAAAGATCGTGCTGTGCAATCGAATAAGATAAACAATAGTCGTAATACAAGGAGTGTTAGGCATCAGCATGTTAAATAAAGAAAAAGCAAGAAGATAAATCAATCAAACAACTACAGTATTGAATGATAAATAAACCGCTTGGACTTGATTAAAACATGATTCAAGGTAGTACAATATGGGATTTTGAGACCTTAAAAATATGATCCTAACAAAGCTGACTAGATAATGACTAGGGTTCTGTCTCCCTAGTGATTTATACAAAGATTACATCACTTAAAACGCCTAAAAACGTGTTTATATTTATAGAGATATCCGATGTGACAGGGCGTCACGGGCATAAATCGTACGCGAGTCGGTGATCTAATATATGGCGATCTTGTGGGGCTCATGATTTCACGAAGTTTCACGACGGCAATGCAAGATGTGGCGCCGACATTAAAAGAAGGAACTTAGAATCATCTAACGTGGCCGACGTGTCGAAGATTTTACGAAGGCTGAACAGAGCCGTCACATCGATTATCTCTATAAATATAAAACTGGACTTCAGAACCAGTTTTTAGGGTTTAAGTGTGTAACTTTGTTATAGAACCTTAGGTGTACATGAACGCCTAGTCATATCTAGGCAGGGCTTTTGTAAGGTCCTTTTTATTTAGGAGTCTCAAAACCCTATTGTAACTACGTGAAATCAGTTTTAATCAAGTAAGGTTAATTTAATCCAGATTCAATACGTGTTGTTTGATTGATTTGATCTTCCCTGTGCTTTCTTACTAACAATGCGATAGACTTAAACCCAAGGTGCCCTTGTATTTATCTATGATTGCATGAAACTTAGGTTGTAGATCTCTTTTGAAAGTTGCTTCTTGTTAATAGGAATGTGGCTTGCGTTAGGATTATAGAAAATCATTTTTGTCTGTATCACTGTTGTATAGTGTCGGAGGGAACACGCGAGTAGAGTGTAGAAAGGATACCCATCGTAATTCAGTCTTCAATTACGTTACCGCACTATATGGTTGTATGTCCGCTCTTTAAGATATTTCATATGCATTTGAATATAGCTCTTAGATGGCCTTGTAATAGTCTTCATACGTTACCTTACTTGTGTGTTGCTCTAATAGAAAATTAAATAGTTACGCCGGTTGATGTTTCGAGCCCTTGGTATCACGTGTAATACTATTCATGACCTAGGAAATACTTACACAGAGCATCACAAGTGTGGCATCATTGGGCAAAGATCTAGGAGAAAAGGCGAATACTGAAGGAGTAGTGCATGATTAGGTTAATACATTTGTTTATCATAAAGTTATCACTAGTAGTTTAGATATTAATTAGTTTAGTTAATGTAGGATAAATCAAGACAACCCTCAATATGCAGATATATTACTTGGGGCTTTCTTATAAATATGAAAAACACAAAAAAGAATCATCTCTCAACCCCTAGATATTATGGTTAGAACGGCATGATCAAAGGCCTTCCCAACCTGTATTCTCGCTTGAGCAACGTAAACACACCCCCTAGTTTTTGCCCCTATACTACACTACAACGATTAGGTACAACGTGCCTATGGGAGTTGGTAGAAACATCGTGTTTAGAAGTCCGAGTACGACTACCGCATCCAGTAGAAGCTAGGCTTGGACTAATTCCATGGAAGCTTTCAGATAATCTTTAAACTCTTGAGATTATGGGTATATAGGGGGGAGTATATTCGCCTCAACTTGACAATCGGAGAGTGGCCTTTGAATAAGGCTTCCCTGGGATTTTCTACGTCATATCTAAACCTAGCCTTGATTTTTTAAGAGACTAAATAGAGATCATGTTTATGTTTAAGTAAATAAACATACCATATATGACTATAATCACCCTTGTTAAAAGGTAATGAAGTGAGCTATCATTATAAAATAGTCGAATTAATATTTGCACAAAGATTAAGCATACAAATTTCATAAATACCCATTCACTCGAAATAGCATTAAAAATAAAAGAACCATAATTTTAGAAACTAGAATATTGCTAATTCGTAAACATTGACCAAAACCATTGTCCACCAAACGTGAAACTAAAACAACACCTCAAGTTATATCAGTTGCATGAATGACAATTGTGCTAAAAAATCACTAGGACTAATTAGAGTAAAACTAAGTTAAAACTTGAGCGCATTTGCCATATCACCCAAGAATTTAAGGGAAGAGAAAATAATTCTATAGTGAAGTATATCTTGAAGAACTGGGCATAAGGGGGGGCTAACTTTACTTCTTGTTCTTAATCAAACTCACAGCAAGGTAAGCAGGACAAATTCCTCATACAATGTCCCGACCAGAGTCGTTTATGCGAGTTGTGGCAAGGGGGCATCATCACTTTGCGGGTGGCTCGTTTAGCAGAAGGTTTAGGGTTTTTAGGCATTAGGATATACTTTTATCCTTTCCTGGGCTTTGGGCCTTTCCTTTACCTTTGACTTTATCCCTCCGCCCCCCGTGCTGCTGGATAGGGGGTTCAGCATTAAGCTATTTTTATATGTCTTATTGACATTTCTGAAATCTACGTGGCGACCTTTGATCGCCATTAGGTGCTTGTTTTTGTAGGCAGGCCTTTTTAGTAAACCATTCTCGATACTCAATAAGTCTAGAGAGCATGTAGTTCACGCAATTGTCTTCCGGAAGGGGCTGTTATGCATATTGTAGTTCCATTACAATTCCAACAAAAGTTACTAATTATAGGACATGATTTGACCAACACTAAGATCGTAGTGGGAAGTAGGCATAACGCAAGAACGTTCGCAGTTGGCTGCGGCACAATATCGCCTCCATATTTATGTATATACTGAAGCTAACTGATTTTCGCCTCGGCTCTGTTGTTTATGGAAAGTTAGATTAGGTCAAATCGGCTCTTAACACCAGCTTGTTTCTCAACAGTAGTATTTTATAGCTCCTGGAAGCATTTCATAGCGGTGAGAGAATTTTCAAACTGTCTAAGAAGATCAAGGAGTCATACTTTTTGAGCAATAAAGGACAACAACCTCATTATAGAGTGCACATCAAAGCGGGCATTCCACTACTGCAAGTATCTTGGAATCGGCTAGTGAAACAGAGGGAATAGTTGTTACAAGGACAAAGAAAGAGGCAGGGATTGTTTCTTTTCAACTCTTAAGGCGCCATGCTTAGGTGAACGAAACTAATCATTTAAAAGTTTAAAACTATCATGAAATTTTTTCTCTTTCAAACATCGACCTGAAAGCCGTATGGTTTATGTTTTAGACTATTTAGTGCATCTACTAAATGATAGATTAAGTTGGCAAGATTTATATTTTGAGCAATATCTCCTTGAAGAAAATTATACTAGCTCATGTTTAAATAATAAACATATTTTTATTTTCTAAGGCTAATAGGATCCAACTTAACATAACGACTCATCACATCAGTGATGATTGATAGTCTAAAGGTGTATTACACAGGGTAATAGACGATCAATAATTGCCACCCGAGAGGTGGTAAAATGTCCTAGAACATTATAAGGTCTTACTTTATTAGCATGTAATATGCTAGTAAGCATGTTTTATCCCATCCCTTATGCCTTTGAGGCATATAGGGCAGCATCATCCCCCCCCGGACCCTCAATTTAAGTCTCGAATGCAAGAAGCTATGAATGTATGTAAACACAACGTCTCACGAAAGTGTATAATGCGACCTTGGTTTAGCAATATAACTACGATCCCACGTAATGTAGAAAGGAAATATCAAAGTGTTCTATTCAACAATTGGACGGGCACAATCTTATTTAAAAGGTATTTAATAATTTGAGCAGTGGGGCAAAATAAGTAGAAGAAAGCATTTGCATGACATCGATTCGATCAATTAATATTAATAAAAACTTTACTTCAATTAAGTTATTTATTACTGGGTATCACAATATTATGTTATATGCATCTCATGTATAAAATAGCGTGGTTACCTTTTAAAAATTGACGAATCAACGTGTTTTTAAATCTAAAGAATTCTTTATTTATCGCAGGAAAAGATTAAAGAATAATTAAAAACCATGTCAACCGCTAGACTATCCCGGGGGGGGGAGGGGGGGGGGGGGGGGTGCAATCTTCGCCTTTAATAAATAATTACTAAGATATCAGGATTTACTAAGTATATAAACCTCTAACTCTTTGGAATGATATCCTATTTGCAAATAAATAGTAGCTTTTGGCAAAATTTTCTATCTATTGGATAAAATTCATCTTATGATTTAAACACACATTATAAACTTATTAAATTGGGCAGTGTCTCGTCGTGAGAAAGATTATGACTCCCTAAGAAATTATAGATTTCCACACCAATTGTGTGTACTCATAAGACTCAAAAATTAATATGAGTCTATATAAATCTTATTTCATAATTAATAATCCATAGTATATATTTTATTTTTGCAAAAAAACACTTTTGTTTTCTCACAAGTCAATACTATAAAACAAAACAATATAAACAACAACTAATAGCACATAACTATTTATTTAATAAACATAACAATTAGTCAATAAGCAAATATTAATAATGATTCTAATAAATGTTTTATGTATATATTACTATAAGTACACCTTCTTCCAATGATCCGAACCACATTACATCGATATAATCGATGTGTAAGCCCATATATAAAATGATATACCAACATAACACAGTAAAAGTTGATAGACAAGTGCGACTTCAGGCTCGCGTCAGAATAAGCTTAGGTTCTTCCTAAGTCTTGTAGTAAACAACAAAGTTTTAAGGGCTTTACTGTAGTCGTGATTCCAACATCATACAAAAGTATTCGAAGTTTTTTTCCACTTACGATAATATTTTTACAAGAATTTTTTAGTAACAGTATGTCGAAAACAATAATGAAAAAGCTAAATGAAAAACTCAACTGAGTTTATATGTCCTAAATTTGCTCATCAATTCATTTGCATGAACAACCATATTGAGAAATAACAAGGTTATCTATACATATATATGTGGCTAACTATGACTGGTTACTAATATTAATTAGTAGACTATGGCGGTCCACCAATCAAAGATGACGATGGCACTTACATTTCAATGATTTCAATAAATTTCGATATTTATCAAATCTAATTTAAATGATTTCCATGATTTTTTTCAAAAGTTATGAGGTGTGAGGCACAGGTTATAAAGCTCCATGACATATGGGTTTTATATGCAAAGAGGATTAACCGACGTTGAGCTTAAACGCGACCTATTTTGTTGTTCGAACTGATCTCAAAACATTTGTTAATAAAAAATCAGTATTAAAGGCCGTTCAAAAAAAAAAAAAAATAATAATGGAAATTAATAAACTAGTATTAAGATTATAATATGTTGGATGTTTTGATTTCGAAGAAATATATCAAGGCTTATATACTATAACGCCTAACATATCTAGTTCTTGTAACATAATCTAAACAACTCTTCTTTATATCTAATGATCTATTTATATGCTTGTTGTGTTACTATAATAAATGTGTTTCTCTGGGCATGATTGACACTATGGCTCAAGAATCCAGAGAAAAACAAAGGGGTAGTAGATGAATAGAATTAGGTCTTTAAAAATTGTTATATAATATAGCTGATATGTGTTCTATAATATAATTCAAATTGTCAATTAATGATGCTATGCTTTTCAGCTTATGGGCAAAATGGCACAAAGCGAATGACATCAGGTAAGAAAACATAAAAGCTCATTATCTCAACGGTAAAAAAGGCTATCATTAATCTTGCTCTTTTTAAATATCTATATATCTATCAGTTTTCCATTGACCCGCAGATACTGAATGATGATGATTCTGCGATTTCGTAAATTATCAGGAACAGCAGGCAGCAGGAAACAAGGATGATGACGAGGGCGATAAGAGCCTTACTATAACGCAGATGATTAGCGAAGAGTTCGCGAGTGATATCTCAAGAGTCAGATATTCAATGGTTATCACTTGATCAACAAGATTCGCCTAAGTTAGGTAAACACACATTCAATCACATCATATTTAGGAATCTTTATAGGAATAAGTGCCATTTTATTGTGTATTGTATGGCATATTAAGGGACTGATTGTATCGGTTTTTGTACATTACAATGTGTCGTTGAAGTTTATACTAGTGATTATTCATATCGTTTCATCTCAACATTAAAAACTTCATTAATCCTCTTTTTAATATCTATAATCTTCGGTGGGTTCTATTACCAGCAAGCAAGCTATTTCGTATTATGTTGTGCATGTGGTTAAGATCATTGAAAGGCCATATGCGAGATTAAATAAGCATAAAAAAATAAAGAGTAGATGGTAAATAAAAGTCTCTCAAATGGAAGAGCAGCTTAGAGCAAATCTTTGAATTAGGCAATTTGTGGGCCAACAACGAGTTTTAAGATGACGAACATCAACGAACTCCAGAAGCTCCAATGGAGAGGTCATGATGATATTAATAAGAAAAGTGTTAGGACTTGAGAAGCAGGAAAGGTAGACGGCGAAAAATGTTGAGACTCTATTAAATCTTTTAACTAGCTTCTGTTAGCCAAGTATTGGCGCTGAAATAGAAGCCAATGTGATTTTGTATTCTTTTGTCGCTGACTATCCAAATATTATTATTAATTCCAGCATCATCTGAGTAATGTATGTGATTGAGCAGCTACTGTTTGTCACATCATGAAGTTGTGCTGCATGATGTTTACACTATTACTTACTTCAGATCCAGGTTAATCATGTCTTATAATAAGGACAGCCCGATTGATTTCACTAAACGCCGCTCACTGGGGATTCCACTTTAAGCATTTAAGCAGATGAATGTATTAACAACATTCTGAAATCTTCATGTGGATCAAGATGCAAAAAACAGATAGGAAAAATCGGCTCACTGCGAAGCCTTTTGTTGATTTTATCTTCCGTTCAGAACCAGCATTGAATGAGATAAGCTGATGGAATGCGAACTATATGAACGTCCGAGGTTGTATGATGGCAAGTAGAAAGAGACAAGAAGTAAGAAATTTGCATCTGAGGGCGCATCCAGTGTAAACTTGACTACTATAAGAATAAATTAATGAAAGTTTAAGATGCTAAAAGCTTGGCATATTTTTATGTCTTACCTCGCAGCAAGACTTGCGTAGCAAGTAAATCAAAAGTTTACTGTAATGATACCACTAGAAGAATCTCAGCACTATACTTACTCAGATCCAGGTTAACATGTCTAAAAAGGACCCCGATTGATTCCTAAACAAGCTCAGGATTCCTCTTTAGCATTTTAACAGATGAAGGTATAATAACATTCTTGAAATCTTCATGTGACAGATGGAAAAACAATGATCGAAAAAGCTTCACTCAAGCCTTTTGTTGATTTATCCTTCGCGTTCAGAACTGCTTGAAGATACATATCAAGATATACCGGCTGTATGATGCAGTAAAGAGATAAGAAGTATGAAATTGCACTGAGCCATCCATGTAAACTTGACTACATGAATAAATAATGAATGTTTAATCTAAAGCTGGCAATTTTTATGTCTTACCTCCAGCAAGTTCGTACAAGTAAAATCAAAATTTTACCTTAAAGGGCCAAACATGCTACCAAAACTTATACCTAACACACTAACTATTTGTAAAATAGCAAACAATTTAAACAAGAAGTGTGATGGTCATCAGATCGATACAAAATTTATTTGATTTAACCCATCCCCTATCCACCTCCAGAGGCTCTTTTTTAAGTCCAATATAACAACATTGACTAGAAATTAATAAACCATGGCCTTATAAGATGAGTCTACTGGAACGATTCCATTGTTTAAACATCGACGACTTTGAACTTGAAAAGTCCAACATTACACGTAGCATCTCTGGAGAAGTTTTGATAGTGATTCTTGCACTTTTCAATTCCTCCATGTGCAAACCGAAAATGTTGGGTGAGTGAAACATGAACAAAAAAACAAAGAAAAATAAGAGACGTAAAATTCGGTAAAATGTCATCTAGAGTACTTCATGAAAGTAATCAACCTCTAAAAACGAATAAATAAAACTTCTACAAGATCTGCGCTCATGAGAAGATGCTTGCAAGCTAACTTGAAGAATAGAGGCTTGTGCTGCTGAAACTCTGCTAAATGCGTTTTTTGATACCGAGATGAATTGACTTTTACATAGAAGCAGACATGACCACGTCATAAGTCTATAGCAGCCAACGTGACACTGAACTTTCAAGTGTTTTTTCATGGTTTGCACAAGAGATGCAACAAAAGTTTTCACACATATACCCTCCTTTAACAAGTTCACGATCAAATAATCAACAGCTTTCCTTGAACCTCGGTCATCGTAAATATATAGTGTCATGAATATTAAATCCACTAGATGCGATGCAGGCTGACATTTCTGCGTAAATATTGAAAATTGATGAACAAAATTAGAATAAGAGAATATAACGTAAATCAACTATCAGGCAAAGAGTTGAGACAATTCAAGCTAATGGACTCCAATGGGATTGCATAGTTTAAAGTGTTTCTAGAGCATACCCATATATCGGGGTACAGAACTGATACAGAAATGTAACTTTTATATAATATATTATCAAATTTACAGAAAGATAACTTTAATAAAATTTATGCACAATATACATCTGTGATTATTACTATTGTAGTCAAAGCATGCTATCAATAGCATCAATTGCATTTTTTATACAAATAGGTATGACACTTTAGCCTACATTATCAATAAACAAAATTACTAAAGACTCCTATTAACACGGAAGTATACATCAAAGTATCAAGCCACAATATCTATATTTCATAGAATAAGAAACTGCATTCACATCATATTTTATAAACCAATTACTTGATAACGTAAGTATACAACATCACTATTCAAAAACAAAAATCAGTAAGCTAATATCAACATTTCACCAAAAACCTAAATTCCAGTTCATGCTAAGCAACTAATTTCACATTATATATCATAAACCGATAAGACGATAACTTGGCAGTATAACATCACAAACAAAAAACCAGCAACTCGATAATATATTATTATAAGCCGATAACGTAACATTACAACATTTCAACGATGAAAAATTGAATTTTTTTATGAAATTTTGCTGCGTGCTAGACGAAGGAGAGAATTAGGGGCCGTTTAGTTGGCTAAAAAATCTCATTTTTTCAAGAAATTTTTCAAGTGAAAAGGAAAATATTGAAAATTCGTTTAGTCGCATTTTTTTCAACATTTTTCAAAAAAATTGAAATTCTCTTTCTCACTTTTTTCAATATTTTTCAAAAAAAAAATGAAAAGCCCAATTTATCATTCTTACTTTTTTCTTTATCATTTCTTCTCAATAAAAAGGAAGTATTTCGAGAAAAGAAAAAGCAAAATTTTATTTTAAATTTTTTTTTAGAAAAAAAAAGAACGGGACGATTAGCGGAGCGCGAGGTTTGAGGAAACTTAAAGGTTTATTCATAAAAAAACAGACCGATGACTCAAACAGCGCGAGAGGGTATTCCGAGAAAAAAATAAAGTTTTATTTTAAAAAGTTTTTGAGAAAAAAAAGGGTTAAAAAAAGGGTAAAAAAAAGGCAATGTAAAGAAAAAGAAAAAAAATATATGGGCTCATTAAATTTCGGGTCAAAAAAAGCGGGTGGCATTAAATTTTTTGTGGGTCGGGTATTCTGCCTTTTGTAATATATATATATAATAGGTATGACACTTTAGGCTACATTATTAATAAACAAAATTACTAAAGACTCTTATTAACACGGAAGTATACATCAAAGTATCAAGCCACAATATCTATATTTCATCGAATAAGAAACTGCATTCACATCATATTTTATAAACCAGTTACTTGATAACGTAAGTATACAACATCACTATTCAAAAACAAAAATCAGTAAGCTAATATCAACATTTCACCAAAAACCTAAATTCTAGTTCATGCTAAGCAACTAATTTCACATCATATATCATAAACCGATAAGACGATAACTTGGCAGTATAACGTCACAAACAAAAAAATGGCAACTCGATAATATATTATTATAAGCCGATAACGTAACATTACAACATTTCAACTACAAAAAATTGAATTTTTTTATGAAATTTTGCTGCGTGCTAGACGAAGGAGAGAATTAGGGGCCGTTTAGTTGGCTAAAAAATCTCATTTTTTCAAGAAAATTTTCAAGTGAAAAGGAAAATATTGAAAATTCGTTTAGTCGCATTTTTTTTCAACATTTTTCAAAAAAAATGAAATTCTAATTCTCACTTTTTTCAACATTTTTCAAAAAAATTTGAAAAGCCCAATTTATCATTCTTACTTTTTTCTTTCTTATTTTTTCTCAATAAAAATGAAAAATCTCAACTCTTCTCTAAAGAAGAAAACAATTCTCTTCCGTAGGTAATTGAAAACAAAAAATAGAAAAAAATTTCACCAA
>BQNB010000366.1:0-137240 GCA_026074375.1 Tanacetum coccineum | reverse complement strand
TTATATCAAACAGCAAGGTTGGATAATTTTATCAAGTAAAACACATTTTTAGGATTCTAAAATGATAAGAATCATGATTTTTCAATTTATAACAAATCAGTTACGAATTTCGCGGGTTTTCGATAATTAAAAGTTTATAAAAATGATTTTATAAACTATGAACAGTAAAAACACTATTCATGACAGAAAGTTATATTTTTGTAAACCTTATAAATTGATAGGATTTTCAATAACGAGAACGTCCTCGAAAGAATCACTAAAAACGGAGCTATAACGAATAAAATACAACATTTACGGGTTTTACGACGATAAAAACTATATAAGTGAAACTCATGTCTGGTGTGAACAGTAAAAGTTACTGTTCATCAGAGGAACAAAATTATAAAAATGTCAAATATCGATAACCCGTCTTAATACGAAAAGATGGGCATAAGAAACGCAAGAAACGGATTAGAAACGTGAAAGTTATGACGATTTTACCAAAAGTATGTTTATAAACGTTTTAATTTTATAAACATGTTTTCACTCAAACATTTAGATGGTGATTAGCTATATAGACTTATGCATGGTAGGAGTACTTAATGTGATTAGTACTTATACGACCTTAATTTAAATAGGTTGCATCTGACGATTTGCGTGGCGCATTATCTGTGATATTCTTGTTATTCGCTCACTCAAGGTGAGTTCATAGCCCCACATTTTACATGCTTTTGTTTTACAAGTTTTGGGGTGAAAAACATACAATGCTTTACTACCGGACACAAGTGGTTAAATTTCATGTTCTGATTACGTGTTGCCTAAGTAGCGATAACCCATATCTGAGCCCATCATCATGAACTGTTAATTTTCGGGATTGTGAGCGCGAATGTTATTAATAGATCTATTGGGATTGACATCCCCGTTCGGGTGATTAGCTATCACTGGACAAACGAACGTATACCATGTCGAACATAGGATGTTGCGGGTTAGGACATCACCACGGGCCATGTAGACCATTTATATGGTATTCATTTATGTCAAGCATCAGTGTCATGAACTTAGAGCAACGTAATTACATTTATATGATTTCTGCATCTGTTGCATTATCATACACTTGGGAAATCTTGTGATCCTACAATATACGATTTATCAAACCTATGAATTCACCAACATATTTGTTGACGTTTTAAAGCAATGTTTTTCAGGAGGTCAGTAAGCACGAGGTGAAAGAGATACATTGGTGGTTTTGATTTGGATGTCATGCATTAAAGACTTTGTCGCATTACATTTTGTATAACTATTATGGGCTAGAAACCTTTGTATTTTGAACAAGTGAACGTGTGAAGCTTCGGGCTTATGTATCAAATACTTTGTTAAAACCAATGTATCGGATTTAAACGACTTTTTGGTCGTTCTATATACATCTTGTGTTGTTGATCTATGAAGTAACACGCCCCGGACCCTTATTCCGCTGCGACCCAATGTGGGGGTGTTACACTCTGTTCTTGAGTTTTTTTTTTGAAAGGAAGTGAAAGAAAAGTAAGGAAAAAAAGAGAAGGGTAAAGTAAAGTAGTGAAACCTATGACTGTGTTTCGTGTTCTCAAGATTGACAAAAAATGATGAAAAAGAAAGAAAGTTGTCTTTTTGAGTTTTTAATTAAAAAGTGTTGGTTAACAAAATTATAATTATAGCCCTTAAATGTAAAGTTGGCATTTCACTAGATGGGTGATATTGTCATTTCAATGTGTATTAAATATTTTTCATCCCTTTTCATCCTTAATCATAAGCTCTTACGCCATCAGCTTACTATCTATCTTTTATGCAACTTACCGATATCTTCTTCTCTGGTTTGATGGCACCACTGTTTTAAACTTGTTTTTTGATGATTAATTTACCATACTAAGCTAATCCAGAACACCTATGATTGTATGGGGGGAAATGTCTGATGTAAATATTTAATAACACATTAAGCTTCGTAAGGTATTTATATAAACCAAAGGAGGAAACCTATATAAATAAGCATATGCTTTATCAGCCGTTTCTAATTATTTATTTGGTGACAGTTGACGGGATGAATATAAATGAAGAAAAAATAACAAGTAAAAAAATTTAATATAGCGCAAGCAAAATAATATGTATTTATTACCGTTTCGTACACTTTAAAACATACCATACTGTCCTATCAAAAGTTCTTCTATTTGAGAATTGACACCGATATATCCTCGGGGACGCCAACAGCGTCCATGTACATCCCCATAAATGTTCAAACGCCCTGCTTACAGAACCTGATGTTTTTAACCCCATAACAACATATATCGTGAGATAATGATCGGCACCCAAAAACTTCTTCTTTTAATTCCCTTCTATGGCAGTTCCCTAATCATCATCTAACAAACCCATGGCATAGCAAGCATCTTTATTAGTTTTAAATACTTCACCATCAACTGTACAGATTTTTTCCCATGACGTAGGGCCTTTTTTTTGTTAAGAAGAATTCTGAAAAAGTATGCATCACCAGCAGATGGTGATACATGAAGGACATCTACCAATGAGCTAAATTCCTTTTCTTCCTCGGTCATCCACAGTTCTTTATACTGCCTTCGCACACAATTTGAGTAGGGAATTGAACATATGTTAACTCTTTTGCTTCATTGTATATCTTATTGGCTTCCATCCACTCAGTGAACATAGTTTCATTGACCGATGGGTTGTTGACGATATCTTCAATACAACTACCTTCATCAAAAAAAACACTTTGCTCACCTTGTAAATGAAAAGGTAACCGCTCAACTGGAGGAGTCCTTTCATGAATATCAAATTGAAATATTCTCCATGCCGCCTCACAGGATGATACATATCGACAATCGTAATACTCTATTAATTTCAACCTACCATCTTGATCCCACAACCCACCTAGGCTCTATCATGTCCTTTGTTAATATACTTGAACAAATACTTTATTGAACCAACTTGGTTACACCATTCTACATTGATATGTGCTTGATAGTTTTTCAGCAACACTTTGTTGTATCCAACAACGTACCTGTTGTCAAGCTCGGTTCCAGATTTAGTAACCGTTCTACCATCATCACGTCGCCTATAAACCCGAGATAACCAACTTCATCATGCTGTAGGTTTCTTGACGAAAATTTTTTTCGAGGGAAATTGTTTGTTGATACATGGTTTTCCTTATCTTTCATACACGGGTTGTAAATTTGGGTAAGTGACCTGGACCACATGGACCGTGCATCATAAACAATCACTTACCAGTATCATATATATTCAGGTGATCACATGAATTTATCTGGAAACATCAGCGTGAAATTACTCAATATATATGTTCAGGATCTCTTGGGGGGGGGGGGGGTAGGCGGGGGGTGGTGGGGGGGGGGGGGGTGGGTGGGGGGGTAACAATTTTGGCATTTTGTATGTCAAAAACAAACATATATGACTAGTGAGGAAGCTCCTCGTTTTTGAACACCACATGATTCACTATACTGCAGCATAATTCTACATTAACGATTGCTGATACGTGTAGTTTAATTTGTTTTAACGTTACCAATGTCATAGTGACCGGGGGAATTTTGTGTATAAGTAAAAAGTACAAGAATTTGATGTCTCACTTTGCTTCTACACACCAATAAAGCTTGTTTTTTCTTTAAAGTCTTTAATCAATGTATCAATCTTCATTTGAACCACTCCTCGATACAACCTCTGGCCTATCTTCTGATTTAAAGATTTCTTCATCCATAAATCAGTTTTGATTTCTGGACCCTTTGTGTTGTAAGTGAAATAGTTATGAAGACAAATCGGGTGTAGCCAAACCCACTTGCAGTTAAAGCCATTGCATCCAAAATTTTTATCAGAACCTTGCTCCACCGGTGTAGGAAGATGGCAAGTAAACTTTTTTCCCGAGACGTGATAAACTTGTTTCTCCATTATTAACAGCACTGCTTAATTTTGAATATGATGCACATCTCAGATTTTTCTGCTCACGGCGCAAAAAAGAAAGCCGCTGTGACTCGACCTGTTGTATATCCATCAACTAAAAACTGTTGGTATAAGCTTTCGTGAATTTTGTATACAGGTAATACCCATTATTTTCATTCCTGAATCGATATGCTAACCATTCCTGATTGTTACTTGTTTTTCTTTTTTTCCGTTCTAGAACACGCATTCTTCAGCATGGTCAATATTCCGTCCGATATCATCTCACCACATGGCTATATATATCACGGATATGGTGTAAACCCATATACAACACAGTGTAATTCACCATTCTTTTGAAGTTCCACCTTCAGTACTTTGATATCACAATATCTCAATTTTATCCGATTCAACCCCAATATCTCCCAACAATCAAAAGCATCACTACAATTGCTTCTGGAAGATTGTAAGTTTTCTACCATCCTGATAGCTCTTTTCCATAAAGCTTAGATTTAAAATCCCTCGATCACATTATTGCGGAACATTTCCTGGCCTTTTCTGACTTGATTTAACAATGGATTGATTTTCATCTAACAATGCAATTTTAAGCTCCGTATTGAGGACAGGAATTAATATGAGTCATTGTTATTCGTTGTTAGAACTCTCTCCAGGATCCTACATAAAAAACAAATAAGTACGAATTAGTATAAGATAAGATTTTGTATAAAAATTAATATATAATACATCATTTAACAGTTTATAAATAATAATTATAACATAAATTAACCCGCAGCAGCCCTTTTAATCTGTTTGAACTTCGTTTTCAGTACATAGATGTACAGTTGACAGAAAACATTGTGTTTCGTGGTGTTAATCGTGAACCAAACTGCCCCAATCTATGAAAATTCTGCCACCATTGAAGTTCTGTAAATATAAGGCCCCTTCCCTTTATTAATTGACTCATCAACTTTGGCACCCATTGATGTAAATGAAAACATCATGTTTGTTATCGTCTGATAAATTTTGAATGTAATGCTGTTACTCAACGGATGATATTAGATATAGATTTTTCAATAAAGTTGGAACCCTCTGAATGTTCTTTCGAGATTCACCTCGCCATGTAAATCAACCAGTAATGATAAACCAGTATTTTGGTGACTGGTACAATTCTCTTTTACTCTCTAATTCCACGCATGGCACCACATTTAGAGCATTCAAAAGAAGCATCGCCATTATCAACTATAACACTTATCTAATATATGTATTTACAATATAGTATACACTCAGTGTTGAGTTAAACATTGGTCCGCTTCTAACATTTGATATAATTGGTATTGATATAAGATAAACTGTTTACCTATGAAATTCCAAAAAATCGTTTGGTTAATAATGACTAAGGTTTACATCATCAACTAAAATTCGATCATTCATGTGAGCGTGAGCATAACTAGCGCCATTACTAATATTCTCTCTGTCTACTATTATGTAACAGATACATAAAACATACAACAAAATATAATATAAATGCATTTATTAGTAAAACATATATACCTTTTTATATGTATACTTTTAAAATATGAGTTGTATAATATTTTGTAGTGTACATTAGACTTTACATAAAAAGTTAAAAGCATTTATAGGCACACATACCATCAGTAAACATCTCTGAAGTGGTTTCTACTATTGATATATGGATTGATATTAGCAGTATTCACTATAGATAAACCACGTAAATTTGGTTGTTGTGTGATGTTTGGTAATTCAACACAACCATCTTTTGCTTTCTTATTGTTGATAATTAATCGCCTTCTTTTCCTGGCTTCCAACGCATTATTAGACACACTGTGTTGAGTTCCATGTATCTCATGCAACGTAGATAAGGATTCTGAAATGTATTTAACAAAAATATAGAGTGAATATAAATTATAGTTGAGCTGCAGAATTAGAATAAGAATAGATAAGAAACAACAATTTAATAGTTACCATTTGATAGTTTAGCTGCAAACTTCGCGTTACTATTGGATTTAGACAAACTATATTTGTGCGAGTTTTGTTTTATTGATGGATTGATAACTCTAGGCGTTGATTCCGCAGAACCTAAATATATATCCTTATATATTAGACACTTTAATAAGAAAAAGTAACAGCTTCAATTTTCACATGTACTCATTTATGAATTATATAAATTATAGTAACAGTTTAATAACATAACATAGACAAGTATGACCTTTTCTTTTGATATACTGTCCTTTGTTGTTCATGATTATTTTCCGCAACATTCTTGCTTCAGTTGGATTACTGACCATTGATGTTGTATCCCGAGAAGGACCTACGTAATATCAAATATTGTAACAATATAATCAACTTTAAGAATACGGCTGTATTATATTAATATTTATTAAAAATGAATAAATAGATACATCTAATGTGAAAAAGGTTTACGTACCAAAATTAACTTTATAAACATACCTGATATAGTGTCCATTATTGGTATAGATCGAAAATAGTATGGTGATAATGGCTGTGAAAACTGTGAAGCTTCAGGAGCAATATTTTCTTTATCACCACGTATGTTGTTACTAATGTTAGTAACTTGATGATGTCTACGAATGGTACGATGATTTTCCATGTTACTGTTGTGATCAGCATCAGATGGGTTTTATATTTTTAAGATTTTATGAACTGAATAGTGTATGAGTTTGAATTAAAAAAAACTAACCGTGTTATTTGAAATCTCCCAATATGTAACTGCTGTGTAAAGGGATAGCAAATATGTTCTTTTCATCATCTTTTATAATGTATATGTTAGTGTCTCACGTGTCTTGCTTTGGGCTTATCCAATAGTCCATATTGGGTTGGGCTGTTTTTTAATTGAGAACGCTTTTGTACTACCAATTTGGTCTTTAAACATTATATGAGAAGTCATCTCCTATAGTTTAATAAGCACTGTGACACGTAAAGAATATCATAGTTGAATACTGTTTTTATTATTGAAGCAAATTTTTTTAATTTAAATCTAAAAATCTAGACCTAACTACATTTCTGTTTTTTTAATATTATATTCTAGGTTTGGCTCTGTATTAATTTTTGTCCATAAAGTTGATTATTAGTAGAGGTTGTAAAATGGACGAGTCAAAACTGGTAATTAGAGTTGTAGGCTAAAAAAGGTTTGGTCACATTAGATTACATGAAAAATATTGTCAAAAAGATTTTGTAGTTGATTAGAAGATATACTTAGGTAGTTGGGTAGGTTTAATTCTCTTATGGATGTTAAAATGTTAGTTTCTTCCTCACATTGCCACACAATATGAGAATTGTGAGTTCTTCACAATGACATATGGGTTAATGTCTTTATAACTCATTTTAATAAAAGGTTGGATTTATTTCTATCATCAATATATGAAGCCGTGTATTATGTTCTCACATATGTTATCAATATATGGGTTGTGTTATAAACTCTTCCCTTATAATCTTGGGTTGGGATGTGTTATTTAATAAAAAAATATTTATGTGTTAATAAAACCCCCCTTTAATATTAAATTGCAAAACATTTTACAGAGTTTTAAGATATAAAATCATCTTGGTATGAGACAGTTAGCATGAATGACTAAATAAAGGAATTAAGACATCTTTCTATAAATATCAACAAAGGATGGACAACAAACTCAAATTAAAATATCATAATTTCTTTTATGCAACTAAAATCATAACATAAGATATAAAAAAAGATAGACGAATTATAAATAAGATGGAATAATCATTTAAAAAATCATTATACTTGTCACAAAATACTTTTATAAATATTGAATAAAAAATAAAACTTATGTGTACATTAATGTTCAATTTTTTTTCCTTTTGTGAGTATTTTGTGACATTTTTTACCTTATAATTGTTACAACTCCTATTAGTTGACCGGGGCAAAAATGTCACAAAATACCACAAATTGATAAAAAAAATTGAACATTAATGTATACGTAAGTATTTGTTTTTATTCAATACCTACAAAAAAAATTTGTGACAAGTATGATGATTTATTATATGATTAGGCCAATATAAAATTTATAGATAACATGTTATTTAAAAAAAAATTCTTCGATCTTCATACAACCATCATCTCTCTTTATCATGAACATTGTTTGTCATCATTTTAAAACAAACAACTAAAGGGAATTGACGTGTGCACTCGTATTGGGGAATTCCGTTATGATCACCGAAGCAAGGCAATCTTGGAATAAATGTTATATGACCAACACTTAATCCTGACATAATCTTAGCTTCAACAACGTGAAGTCCGATTCTACGGACGTGTAATATTGTTCCTTTACATAAACCTGATCCCTTTACACCCACCCTTATTTCTGATTGGAATTCGTTTAATGTTGCCTGACATATGGATTGAAAATGAGCATCATCATATGTTGTAGAGTTGCGAGTTTCTTGATCAGTAAATGTATCATTAGACATGTTAAAAACAACATGATTGGCGGGATTCTTTAAAAATTTCATTCTTTATAATGATTTCTGGATATATAGTTCACAAAGTGAAGTCTTAGATCTTGATTGTATAGAGTGAAGTATGAATGTTTAAAGGATTGAGATCATTGAGTATACATATATATATTATGTTAACTTGTGTTGAGCAAAATAATAGTATGACTTGGTACGTATGGTCCATATTAGATAGGTGAGATAAAAATGGTATACCACATAATATCAACAAATGTTAGAAACCTTTTAGGATTTGACGAAATCATTACTATTTTTATGGTTTGTTTATATGGTTTGTTGATATTTTTATCAAGTTTGAATAAACTTATTTTTACCTTCAGCTTTTGATATATAAAATTATGAGGCATAAGAAAATTGTCAGGTTACATAATTCTTTTTAAAAATAGTATAGTAAGGGCTTGTTTGAACAAAAAATTTATTAAGTCGTGTTTAATTAAAAGATAACTTAATGCAGACAGCCTTAGTTTTATTACTTAATATTTTCAGTCATATTTCTCTATTAAGTCACAAACAAACAGTTTTCACATGACTCAATCAATTCAGTTTTTTTCATATTAAGTTAATTAAGTCTTTATCAAACATCACCTAACACTTCTTTAAGCCATTTTTATTTGTGTTTTTAGACACTCATTTTTACCAGCTACCTTAATTGATCAAATATATTTGACTAAAACACACAGTACTTTCACTCCTTGTTTTTTCACGCACGGCTTGAAGTAATATTATAATCTCTGTTAAAATTGTATATTTTTATATTAGCTTGTGTACCGACACAAAGGGATATTTGGTATGTTTTTATTATATGGATATCAGGAAACTTTGTAATTGCCTTTTCTTGTTTCATTCTCTCCAATACATCTTTATTAGTTGGTAACTTGGTATGTTCCAAATAATGTTGATGTTGAGCATTAACTATAATAACATTATATACATAGTATGAAAACTTTTATCTTTTTTCATTTCCCTTTGATTTCGTACATCATCATGTATTAATCTTGCTAAATATTTTAAATCATGTATGGTTTACTGTTGCAATCATGTTATGGTAAAAGCTTATATAAATGTTCAGTTGTTTGGAGAATTTCATCATTTGAAGAAAATTTTAGAGGTTAACGTGTGTGATATGATGTTTTTTCAACTGGTCTCTGGTAACCTTACTTCAGATGATTCCCTGTGCTTCAATGTCAGCAAGCTGGTGTAATTGTTGTCTTACAATGATTCCAGTTATGTGCTTCAAAAGTTAGAATGTACACGTGCTTAATCTTTTGTTTGGGCTAACTTAAGCATTAGTGTATGTATTTAAAAAAAGGATCCATGTTAATGGATTATTTATCTTATTAGTACATTAGGAGTACATACTGTTAATATCGGAGGTCTTTTGTAATGGTATGTTTAAAATTATGTATTATGTAATGTTAGTTTCTTTGATGCTGGTTCTGCATCAAAGAGTGTTTGGATTTATTTTTCAGTGAATGTTGTTGTTTGGTTCTGCCTCAAAGAGTGTTTGGCAATAAGTTTAAGGGTGTTCAGTAGGTGGGTCTGGCTGGTTCTCTGCAAGTCTGAAGTTAATATGGAGTCATACTTGTTTTGTTTGCATATTGGCTATTGGGAGAGTTATTTGAGCTAGGTTCATATGTGATTTATTTTCATTCGTGGGCCTAGTAGCAATTTTATTATAGATGGCAAAAGGGCGGGTCAAGTAATTGGCCAAAGTGGGTAAATACTTAGGAGGTGTTGGTTGGGTTGGTTTATCTAGTCTCACCTGTTAGCCTTTTTTTAACATTTTTATTTGCTAAATAAGTACTCCAATATATTGCATTTTATGATCCAATAATATATATAATTTAGGGGGTTATTAAGGGGATGGTTGTTTTACCTTTTATAAGGGACTTGTGAGCTTATTAGATTATTTGGCCAAAATAAGCCATAACATACTGTTTGAATAACCTTATAAGTTTGAGCTTATATAGGGAGCTTTAACTAAGCCTAATTTTTTTTTGCTCATTTGAGAGTCCTTAGGCTTATTTGATAGGGTTTATAACATGTCCCTTTTGGTCATTTTATCATCATAACTTAGTTAAAAAAATGAGTTTACTTCAATAAGATAATGCAAACAATCAACATGGGGGTATGAACTTATTATTTATAAACCATCAGCTCTGATGAAACATAAGCCTAAGCCCAAACTAATAGCTCAGACAAACACCCCTAAGACTTGATTATGTCATAGGCTGTTTTCTAACCTCCTCTATTTGGTAGTTAAAGTTTTTTAGTTTGACCCATTAGCATCAAAGTAACACCAAAGCAACCCATTTTCACTTAAACATGTTACAAAATGCCACCTCTAGAATATTATGTTGATAGATCTTTAATAAAGGAAAATGATCTTAATTGCACAATATTTAAGCAACAAAATTTAAGAGAATATGTCATAGTGTATCAATATGGGTCAATTTGGGTAATTGTAGGATAGATAAGTGAAATATTAGTCACTAAAAAAATGGGTCAGTTTTATATAAAATTGTAGAGATATGGAAATAGAAAAGGGGTACTTAATAATGTATTTGTTTGCAGCCAGTTATACAGCATTGTTGGATATGTTTTGCAGCCCAAAAATAAGGCGAAAAACAAAACACCCCTTTATGCTAAATAAAAAAATTACCTAATATGCAAAAAGAAAAGGTTATTGTGTTTGTTTGCAGCAATTTATGCAGCATTGCTGCTACTTTTTGCAGGCCAAAAATTAGCTGAAAACAAACACCCCTTTATGCTACAATAAAATATAGATATATGATAATATAAAAATAAGACAACAAACAATCAAGTTAAATAGCTTAATAACTTAACATAAACATAACACACTTAAAGTGATTTGGCATTGTTTACTACACATAACACTGAAACTGAAAACAACAAACTTAAGTCACCATAATAGCCTAGACACACAAAACTAAGGTGTAAAACAAACCCCACTTCATGCTAAAAAAATGTAGATATATGCGAATAAAATAATAAGGCAAAATACAAACACATAGAATAACTTAATAACTTAAACAGACACACTTAAAGTAAGTTGGCATTAAAGCCTACACATAAGACTGGAAATGAAAAAGACAAACTTAAGTCACTTAGCATACACAATAAACTAAGGACACACATTAAAAACAACTTGACGTAGATTCATAACACAAACACAAACATTAATAGAATAATACTTAAAACATCAACTTCCAACTTCACGCTATCCACCTTCGTCACAACTGTTCACTTGTCTCTGCGTGAAAAAACGGCCTTCTTCTTGTTTCTTGAAGTAACAGACGGAGCACCCTTATCTTTATCAACTTCAGCAATAACACGTTTTCCTTGTGGAGGTGTTGCATTAAACTCGACTGGTTCAACCTTTACCACATTTTCAGCAATAGATGATTCCACATCCTGCTATATCATTGTAGTACAGTAGTATATTTAAATGGAATACTGGAGTTTATAGTGACTATTTATTCAATAATACATGACATATGACAATAATAAGTATATGTATACAATAATAGTATACCTTAGATGAAGTACTTGTATCCGGTTTTGGGTTTTGAGTTGTTTCAATTATTGGTTCTTCATTATCACCATATGTTTCATAACCATCTTCATTCACATCTTTAACTTCATCCTGTAAAATGAAAACAGGTTCAATCATAATTTAAATAGATTAATTTATAAATATCCAATTCAATTCATATACTTACCATTTCATCAGCGTATAACTTAATGAATGATTTAATGTGCAGCTCACTTGAAGTCATTCGACCAACAGTGTAAACAACATAGTTGTTGATCAGGTTGTACCTACTAACATCCACCCTGAATAAGAATGTCTTTCCAATCAACTTGTTCAGATCATCTGGGTACTCTGGTGCATTAGGTTTTGTAGCTTCTTCTTCCTTCAACGCGTACGCACTTCTATCAACAATGTTGAACACATCTCGGTCAAACATTAAGAATGACGCACAAGCTGAATCATCATTGACCCTCACCTGAACTCTAAATCTGCATATAATTACAATAGAATAATGTTACTAAAATTTTCAACTTGATAAAAAAAATTATTTGTTGTCGTAAAAACTTCTTTTTACTTTGGAATAACATCTACAACATCCGGACCACAAATTTCACATTTATAAGTATTACGAATCTTCCTTTTTCCAGATTTCTTGCTACTTGATTCATCTTCATTAGGAACAGCTTTGCAATTGCACTCACAACATGCAAGGTAAACCCACCCTTCTTCATATTCAATTGATGTTATTGTTGCTAAAGTAACACAGGCACATGGCTACAAAGATGAACAGATTAAAACTTAGTCCTTTTTAAAAATATTGCTTGTGTTCATGTAGTTGTACAACTACATTAGTTAAAAAAATATAAATAAACACAATGATGGTTAAAGAATAGAAACCTCAACAACATCCATAAGTTGTTCAAGATTAACATATTTTGTTCCATAAAAGAAAGACTTCTACTCTAATGCTTGAGATGATTCAGATGTGAGGTTTGAAACTTGAAGTGATGAAGTGTCATCACCAACTCGTGCAAGAAGCCTGATCAAGTTAAAAGAAGGAATTATTTCATGTATAAATGAGGATAATATATCAGATTAAATGTTCATATATAGTGGGCAAATGTGTTAGATAAAGTTTATCATAGTCATACCGTGTCCTGAAGTCATCAATTTCAGGAATCTCCTCATCGATGAAAAAACGGCTTGAGAAAAGGTGTTTAAAACACTGGCGGATTCTGATATAAGTACAAATATAACACTTTGTTTAGATATAACATTAAAATTTTATAACATGGGAAAAGCTGTAAATAATTAGTTATATAACTAAAACACAGAGTAACAGCATCATGTGACAACTGTTGATTTTAACAAACCTAGAATCCTAGAGACGTAATCAAATGTACTTGACGCTTACAGTTTAAATTGAACAGACTACAAAACTGATCAAGTTGGCAAAGTATATAATTAAATATATTTTCATAGATGTATAATAACACAAGAACCCCAATATGATAGAATTATGAAGATTGTGAATATGCAGTTTAAACAACACTTAAACATATGTTTTCGGACATACGTACCTCTGTACTTACGGACACTTCCAAACTGAAAGACACACACTTTAATGTGATCGGATGAAGATTCCATTATGGTCTTGAAGTCATCGATAAAAGCATCCCAAAGTGTGCATTTCAATTTTAATCCCATGTTACAAAAAAAGTTTTGTAACAAAAAAGTATAATGGTAAAATGGTTACAATAGTAGTATATCATGTGAAAATAAATATACGCATATAACTTACTCTATATCTGTCAACTCAACAACCATTCTTCTATTCTTTTTGCCTTTTCTTTCACCATGAACAACATCACCAACAGCAGAAACATGTCCGATTACATCTGAAAATTCAAACATAGATATATGTTAGAATTTTTAAATGCTTCAAGTAAATTCAGATATATAGTTTTAGTATATATACGTATTCACGAAACTCACCTACAACTTGTTCTTCCTTAACATTGTCTTCAAAAATTCAATAAAAGGCAAAAAAGAGAACCCATACTTGATGCCAAAACCGACTGAATAGCCTTCACTTTTGTCTTCTTGTGAAAGGTAATCTTAAATGGATGGTTCGCGACTTTGTATGGAGCATTATTTTTTACAACATAAAAGTTGCTCAAATTAACACTTCCACCCTCCTTTAAAAGAGAATCGAACTGAGAAACCATCTTGTTACCAATTGTGGCACTTATCCTTGAACCCTATAAACGAAAATATAAAATTGATATAGTTACAAACCTAAGAAAAAATTGTTACAAACGATAGATGTATAAAGAAATATTAGCATATTGAAAATTTAGCCTCTTGATCCATCAGAATCATGTCCATGCTAGCCAAAGTGTCACCACCATAGTAATATTGCCGCAACAGACGAACAACCTTTACATTGATGGGGAAATTATCTTAACTGCGTTAATGTTGCTGATAAGAAATGACTGATTAACCATCTTGAATAGTTTGTGGGTTTGTTTCATAGTAAAAACTGGTGATAACATTTGCCTTATTACAGCTATTTATAGATCCACAAGGTATTAAATCGTGTGATTGATTAACCGTTTTAGGTAACTACTACTACATTTACCAGGTATGTAGGAGATCATAGGTAGTAGTTATTGACTGATTCAGTATTTTTTTTAAAAACTTTGACACATACAGAAAATAGTGTTCCTGATTTCATGGTTCACAAAATTATAAAGATGTAAACTTTATAACATACGATCATACGATAGTTAACCAAAAAATAATGCTGTCATACTATACTAATTAAACCAAACAAATTTAATCCAATTAGTTAATTATTAAAAACCTTACAATTGAAACAAATAAGAAGAAAAATGTAAACAAAGGATGATGATATATAACCTGAAATATGAATATTGAAATCAATGATCTTGATGCAAATGAGATTTCTCCCAATTTGAAAGAGTTATTTGGGTATAATGGTGCTGGAATATATTTAGGTTAACTATATAGGATCTTGCTGGTAGATGTCTTTGACTTTGAAATATCAATTGTATATATCTTTTTATGTATATTTGTTGGTGAACTATGTATAACAGGTCTAACTATGATATAAACACAACTATTGCGATAGTTTTATATCTCATATTTTATTAATAAAACTACATTTTTTGGCAACGTAAACAATTTTTTTTTAATATTTCAAATAAGCCTAATATTCATATACTTTTATAAAGAGCTGTAATGTTTTATGCATATTTATTATCTAACATAAAACCTATATAATGGGTTAGATAATAAAAGTTGCAAATCATTTTAAAATCATATGAATATTAGGCTCGTTTCGAATATAAAATAAAAACGTTTACATTTGCAAAAAAATTAAAACAAATATTATCGCAATATGAGAGCGTAGTTATCAACACTAATCGATAGTTTTCTTCGAGCATCGATCTCATAGTTTATGATTAAAAAAATGCATTTTTGGGCAACGTAAACGTTTTTATTTTATATTCGAAATGAGCCTAATATTCATATACTTTTTTAAAGAGTTCTAATGTTTTATGCATACTATCTTACATCAAACTTTATTCAAAGCTTTAATTAATTACATAAGGGTAAAACTGTCATTCTGTAAAAAAGTACGAGAGATAATGCAGTAATGATTATATTTTCTTAAACTGTGTGTTTTTTATCGGGGGACAATTAATTTGGGAGGAGGAAAGTACTATAATTTGTCTTGATGATTTTGTTTGGAAACTTAATATTTATGTTTGACGGAAAACCTTTGTAGTTATTATTTACTAGTTATAATCATGACGAAATAAGTTAAGCGTGATAGTTCATAAGTAACTAGTTTGTTACTCCATCCGTCTCAAATTAATTGTCCCCCGACAAAAAAACACACAGTTTAAGAAAACATAATCATTACTGTATTCTCCCTCTTACTTTTTTACTGTTTGAAGTTTTCCTTTATGAATGAATTAAGCTTTGAATAAAGTTGTAATTTCTAATATTATTAGAGGCAATATGGTAAACTTGATACATTACTCACAACTATATTTAGAAGGGGACAATAATTTTGTGACAACCCAAAATAGAAAGAGGAACTATTAATTTGAGATGGAGGGAGTAATTGGAAAGTCAAAAGGTAAACGAACACAACCGAAAAAGAAAAACAGAAATCGAGCCGATTTAATTGAAGAAAACCAAAAAACCGAAACCAAAAAAATTGAAACCATACAGTGTGAAATTTTCAAAAACCAAAGTTTATTATTCGGGTACTACCCCTAGTTGAAAGAATTGATAAGCTAGAAAGACAAATTATTGATGGGAAACTTACACTTGTGGATGATGACGGGAATCTGTTACGTAAGGTTGTTTCTATGGCAAATGTGTACAGTGGTAGTGAAGTGGAAGATGTGGTCAATGAACATGCAGGTTTTATGGCATCAACAAGTTTAAAATGTGGCAATGATAGTGGCTATGATACTAATAGCTTGTTGGAACAATGGAGGGCAACAAAACGGGATGATGATTACGACCCTTATGATGATGATTAGTATGAAAGTCACGACATGCTTGATAACGTTCAGGCTATTCTGTTTTTTTCTTTTTTCTTTTTTTTTTTGATGAGTTGATATTACGGTCGTGGTTTAGGGTGAGAAGAAAATAAGATTTATTTTAATGTTTGAGTCAATTGTAATCTAGTTATAGTCGTATCATCCTTTAGAGTAGTTGTGCTTGTTATTTTAGTTTGCCTATGTAACGGGCTGAGATGTGGGATTCACTCACATCCATTGTACTGAATCGTTTTTTAGAGTAATATATTTACCGGAAAAACCCTTTACCCAAAAGAAAAAGTTTTCGGTTCCGGATTTAATTTTAACCAAAAACCGCCTCATGCTCACCCTATCTTCGACAATAACTCATTTATTAGTTTCGTCAAGCCTTAACCACTATAGGCCGGTAGAGGGTCTCATATCCACTCATTGCAGTGGTAGCATTCTTTCTTGATTCCGTTGAAGGCCGGAGTATAGAATGTAAAGCTGAGCTGCTTCTATACCATGACCTTCTTAATCCAAAAACCAGCTCATACCATGACCTTCTTAATCCAAAAACCAGCTCATACCATGACCTTCTTAATCCAATCAGTAGACCACTTCTAGAACAATCTTCAGCTTTAGAAATGATGAAATCAAAAGATGTTAACGATTCACGTCAGACCCTCAATAATTTGGAGATTCGTAAAGGTTTAAATTTCTTAGTCGTCCCTTCATACACGAGCTTTTCAATAAGAAAGATAAGCATGAAAATACACACCTAAATAGTCTCCATTTCCGGTGTTTAACAATACTTTTTTTTGAGAGATCTATCCAATATATCACCCGAATATGTAATCATAATTTTTTTGTTAGAATTATTAGATTTAGGTTCATTTGGATACAAAGTTTTTTGTGGATACCAGGGGATCAATATCCCACCCTTCATTCTTTATCTTAATCTAAGGATAAGATTAAACCAAAAATTATTTCAACCCTTTTTTTTCAAATTTATATCTCTCAAAACCGTTATCGTCAAGCGAAAAAAAAATATACCATCACGAGAGCATTTAATTTTACTTTTTATAGATATCCACTTTTGATATACTTTCGCAAAAAAAAATCAAGGTTTTTTCACATTTTTTCACGTTTTCACATTTTTCACCTTTTTTTCCATTTTTTCACGGTTTTTTCACTTTTTTTCACGTTCTTTTTTTCAAGTTTTTCTCACTTTGATATACTTTCGACAAAAAAAAAATTTCCGTTTTTTTCACATTTTTTTCGACTTTTTCTCATTGAAACTTGCATGAGATCATATATAATTATTTAAATTTACTGTTAAATCATATATGATGTTAGTGTTAAATCATATAGGTTTGTGTTATGTATATATGATAATTAGTGTTATGTCATATATGATATTTAATTTTAGTGTTAAATCATATATCATATTAGTGTTATATCATATATGATTTTGATGCACAAATTTCAAACAACTGAAAAAAAAAAAACGAGGAGAAAAAGAATAACAAGTGAAAAACGGAAAAAAAAAAAAAAAACGAAGACGCAAAAAAAACTTTTTCACGAAAAAAAACGTGAAAAACGAAAAAAAAAGGTGAAAAAGTAAAAACAAGGTAAAAATATGAAAATAAGATGAAAAAAAACGTGGAAAAAAAGATGAAAAAGTTCGTGAAAAAAGTGAACGCGTACGAGAAAAAAAATAAATAGTGAAATTAAATAGTATTGTAAATGACCTGAAAATACGGAATGTTACATGAAGTACCTGAGTGTCCTTTCTTTTAGGCTTCGTAGGTTGTTGTGTCTTTTGAGGTTGAGTAGATGGTTGAATAAAGGTGTGTGTGTGATGGGGATCGGTTGGAATTGCTGAACCTTCACCCAATTGTGATTGGTTTTGTACTACCATTGTTTGAAATAAAGGTGTTACTCTACCATAAAAACATTTGCCTACCCTTAGGGGTGAGCATGGTTTGGTTTGGTTCGGTTTTTTTGTAAAACCAAAACCGAACCGAAAAATTTCGGTTTTTGAGTTTTAGAAACCATTCGGTTTCGGTTCCGTGTCGGTTTGGTTTTTCGGTTGTCGGTTTATTTTCGGTTTGGTTTTTCGGTTTTTTCGGTTTCTATACGATTTATCGAGCTTGCTTTTACAAAGTCGATTTGGAATATACCATAAACCAACACCTAAAAAGCTTTAAAGAAACAATCCAAATAATGAGAAACCAAAAACACAACAATGACAATAAGAAACAAATGACCATATATAATCCTAAAAAAATATTTTTTTGTTATAAAGCAACACAATAAGAACGATAAAAACATAATAAACACAAAAAACTCCTAGAAGAGAACTTATTATGTGTCATTAATGGCATATTCAAGAAGCATAGGAAACAAATAGTAGTTACTCGATATGATATAGTTAATCTAGCGGAGCATATTCATCGTCCCTTAGCTTTGATCAAAACTTATTTTTGTTCCCATGTTTATAAAGATCGGTTCGGTTTATATTGGTTTTTATTAATGCTAAAACCGAAAAAACCGAACCGAACCAAAAACTTCGGTTTTTTCAAAATCTGAAAACCGAACCATCAGTTTTTCAATCGGTTTTGGCTTTTTAGGTTTCGGTTCTTCGGTTTTTTTCGGTTTAGGTTCGGTTTTTCGGTTTCCTGCACACCCCTAGTAAGTGGTACGAATGTTTGAAATCCGGTTCGACCCGGAGGGTTCAATTGATTTCGGTTGAAAAGACGGGTCAAATTAAACCGGGTTTTATATTTTCGAAACACATGTCGGGTTTTAAGTGCACGAGACCCGCCCGGGTTTTGGTTTTTTTCATGTTTTTTTACAAATAAGGTAAGTTAATTATATAGATTTGCGGGGTAATTTTAATTTTACATGTTATATTTGTTAGTAAATGGTTTTTAGACTCAATATATGAAATATTCGTAATATTTTATACCTGCCTATTATCTAAAGTAAAAAAAATCGAAACGGCAATATAGACAAGGAAAAAAGTCGGAACTGTTTGCCCCCTCATAAAATTGTGCTTCAAATAATCCCCTTAATTTAATGTAATTGATATTAAAATTCGCCCTGCTCTATCTCGGGGTAAAAGCGCTACTATTACATGTGACATGACTGTGTCTATTAAGGCATGTATGTTTATTTTCTCTATGGTAAGATGTAATTGGTTACGTAAGATAAATCGTACATTAATCGTCGTATCACATTGTCAATTTACTAGTTTTGATTTGACATTAGCTAAATCAACATAGCCGATGCAATCTTACCTTGCAATAGTTTTAGCCAAAAAAATTAATACCAAAATTAATATACAATTTAGCTGTCGAAAAGGATACAATATATTTTGTCATTTAAAAAGATTTAAAGGTATTTTATAAAAAAAAATTAAAAGTATTTTATAAGAAAGAATATCATCAACGATTAGACTGATACGAAAAATTTTACAAATGCTATGCTCCGCGCACACACAACATTACAACTACATTCTAAACATGTGCGTATATACTTATACTATACGTATATTGCGCACAACACATTAACACACTCAAACTACTATAAGTGATTTTGGAGGTCTAGGGTTTTCAATTCTAAAGAGCAATGCTAGACTGACTCACATAATTTTTACAAACAAAAATCCACACCTACATGTGGCATGTGAAGTGTACCAATTAGATTGCATGAAATTTTCTCTTTTTTACTTTTCACTTTCCATAATCAAGTGACACATGTAAGTGTGGATATATTTTTGTAAAAATTTGTGAGTCTAGCCAATAAATTTACAAATTTGTTATTGTTTTTGTTGATTAAAATTAGGGATGATTTGAGAGATGGTGTTTGAGTGTTTAACTTATGTAGCAAGAAAATAATGGGAAAGAAATAACAAGAGCAAACTCAATCGAAAACCGAACCGAACCGACAAACCGAGCCGAGCCGAACCGATCGAAACCGAACCGATCATTTTCGGTTCGGTTTTCGGTTTTGTATATTTATAGTTTTCGGTTTCGGTTTTATCGGTTCGGTTCGGGTTAAAACTAAGAAAAATACGTCTAAACTATCTATTCGGTTCGGTTTTTGTCAGTTCTGTTCGGTCTCAGTAAACTTCGGTTCGGTTTCAGTTCTTGTTTTTCCTCAAACTTGGTTTTCGGTTCGGTTCGGTTTTTGTCGGTTTGGTTCGGTTTTGAACCGGTGCTCATCCTTATAACAAGGGTACAAAATTTCAATAAACAATAATTTTGCTTCGTTGTATTTTAGAAAATGTATAATAGTTAATTAATATTAAAAAGAAAGTGATTTGCATGACTAAACTTCATATCTAAATATATGCTTAACTTTAAGAGGCTTGGTTATGGTGGCGCCATGCCTCTAGCCCAAAAACCCCTCGCGCCATTACACTTCGCGCCGACAGAACTAGCCCACGCCAATGCATATATTTTTTTTGAATAATCCGAACGTTATAAAACGGGTGGGAGGGATAAGTGGCCGTTTTTTTGTATTTACTCCCACAAGAAGAAGAAGCTGACACGGCCCCGACCTCGACCAAATCAAAGGGAAAACCTATCAAGAAAATGTCTAAGGTATCCCGTGAAACGAGAGCCTAAGGAGCCGGTACTCACAACTTATGGACCCAAGATGTTAGGAATCAAGAAAAGACTCGGTCACTATCAATATATTAGTTCTTAGCTCGTAGCGTAAACGTTTAATTAAGTTGCAAGCTAACCGGGTCAACCCATGGGTGACTGACCATACATGTACTATATAAGCCCTCTCCACACATGGAGAGGGTTTTGGTTCATTTGATAATAAACACTCTTATTTGTTTTTCTCACTAGAAAGTTACCAACCTTTTCTCTCTCTATATTTAGTGCGTAATCTTTTTTGTGTGACTTAGATATTGATCCTACAATTGGTATCAGTCGCCATGAGATGATTTAGTGTCTTTATGTGCGTTTTATCTTGTTAAAATTCGAATTGTTTGGGTATATTTGGCTAGTATACACGAAAATTTTAAAAACCAAGTTTTTTATGTTTAAAATATTAAAGGTTGGCTTTTTATGTTAGATCTAGGCTAAATATACCTAGCTTTGCAAAAAGAATTAAGAAAAAACATTAAAATTTGTGTTTTTTAAAGAGGTTTTTGAGTGTGTGTTCATAGTGTTCTTAACCGCAGTTTATCATCTTCAAACCCGGAGTTTACAGGTACGCATCCCACGGTTTAACTAAAAATGTTCGCGGTTTACAGTTTTGAATCCCACAGTTTATCTAAAAGCGACCGCGGTTTTTCAGGACTCATCCCGCGGTTTACCAAAAGTTTACCCGTGGTTAATCAGGACTCATCCCGTGGTTTACCGAAAGTGATTCCCACGGTTTATCTTTCTTTCATCCCTCAATTTACAGGAGTTCTATCCCGCGATTTACGGATTTTCTATCCCGCGGTTTATCTTATACCCCGCGGTTTACAGGTACTTTCAACGGTTTAGTAAAATCCCGCGGTTTAAGTTCAAACCCACGATTTACGAACTAATCCCGCAGTTTAAGCCACTGACCCACGGTTTATCATCTTTTATCCGCGGTTTACAGGGAAATTCAGGAGTTTTGTAAAATCTCGCGATTTAAGTACTTATCTCGCAAAAGCTTCTGATCCGCGATTTAAGATACTTTCGGGAATTTTTAGAATTTCTTCGTGAATCAAGGATTGTAACTACAACAAGAATAACTCATATTCTTTTATTATAACAACACAAAAACATAATAACCACTAATCATTGAAACAATATTCTAATATCATTTCACAAAACCATCAACTCATTTCTTCAATTACTCCAATCATGTCTACTATGGCAGAGCATGTTATTGCAGCAGGGGTTGATAACCGTCCTCCTATGCTTGATAATAGTCAGTATAACTCATGGCAAAGTCGTATGCTACTCTACATCAAAGGTAAGGAACATGGTAAGCAACGTTATGACTCAGTCATCAATGGACCCTTTCAATATGGAACAGTTGAAATCCCCACAACTCCAACTACACTTGCATCAATCAGAGATAGAACTTATGAAGATCTCACAGAAGCAGAAAAGATTCGTGAAGCTTGTGATATAAGAGCAACTAACATTGTTCTTTAAGGCTTACCACCAGATGTCTACAGTCTTGTGAATCATCATACAGTCGCCAAGGAGATTTGGGACAGTGTCAAGTTACTTATTGAAGGTTTCAGAACTCTCGTTGCAGGAAAGAGAATCGCAGTTATACAATGAGTTTGATACATTTACTTCGTAGAAGGGAGAAACGATTCATTTGTATTACTTGATATTTTCACAACTGATAAATGACATGAACACGATTGGAATTTTAATGAAACCACTACAAGTTAATACAAAATTTGTGAATCATCTTCAGCCAGAATGGAGCAAGTTTGTGACCGATGTGAAATTAGCAAAAGACATGCACTCAAAAAACTTTGATTAGCTGTATGCTTATTTGAGACAACATGAAGCTCATGCCAATGAAGTCCATCTAATGAGGGAAAGATTTCCTGATCTACTTGCATTAGTTGCTAACACATACAACTCTCCTCCATGCTATACCAATCCATCTCAGTATCACTAACAGCTTTCACCAGTTGCTCAATAATACTATTCACCTCCTTCACAGCAACATTCATATAAAGCAACAATGGTTCAACAACATTCTTATCAAGCACCCATTGCTCATTAAACACAAGTGTTTCATCACCAATCATACCAAGCACCTACTCTTCATCAACAATCACCAGCAACTTTTCCTTAACTAGATTCAGTTATTTTTGTACCATCATTTCTACCTTCAGATGATCCAATTGCAAGTCTTAACAAGGCAATGGCTTTCATCAGCACAACATTTGCTTCAAGATATCCACCAACCAATAACCAACTAAGAACCTTGTCTAACCTAGGGAATCAAGCCACTATCCAAGACGGTGGGGTCACAGTGCAGAATGTTCAGGGGAGACAGACTCAGGGGTATGTAGGCAATGGTGCAAGGGGTAATGCTACATGCACATGGGTTAACAGAAATGTGGGAACTAATACAACAAATCAGGCAAAGGTTGTTCGTTGCTACAACTGTCAAGGTGAAGGTCACATGGCAAGACAGGGTACTAAACCGAAAAGGCCAAAGAATTCTAAATGGTTTAAAGAGAAAATGTTTCTTACTTAGGCTTTAGAAGCAGGGGTTGTCTTGGATGAGGAACATATGGCATTTTTAGCGAATAATGGGGACATAGTTGCTACAGGCCAAGACTCCCATGAACTGACAACTACAACTATTTTCCAAACTAATGATCTTGATGCCTTTGACTTTGACTGTGATGAAGTACAATCTGCAAGTGCTGTTCTTATGGACAAGCTCTCAACTTATGATTCAGACGTTCTCTTAAAGGTACAAACTCATGACACTTATCAAACTAATAATGTGATTGATCAAAGTGTGTAAGAGATGCAAAATTCTGAACAACCATCTTTTATTAATGATTCAGATATTGACATAACAAGTGCCAGTAATGTTATCTCATATGATCAATATCTGAAAGAGACTGAAAATGAGGTTGTTCAAGATACTACTTCTAATGCACAACAAGATGCATTGATAATGTCTGTAATTGAAGAGATGTCTAATCAAGTTGCATAATGTAATGCTGTGAATAAGGAGAATAAAACTGTAAATGAGTCATTAAATGCTGAGCTTGAAAGATATAAAGAACAAATCAAATTTTTTGAAGAAAGACAAAAATTTGATTTAACTGATAGAGAAAAGTATATTGATGGTCAAATGCGAGGTGTAATTATTGATAGAAATGCAAAGTTTGACAGTTATCAAAAGGAAGTTCAAACTTTAAAGTTGCAACTTTCTGCAAACATTGAAAGTAACAAAGTTTTGAATAATCAAATGGAAGTTTTAAAAAAGGAATTTTCTAAAAAACAAGAGAAATACATTGAAGAAATTGTTGATTTGGAAAAGAAAAAGAAAGCTCTTGACAATATCGTTTACAAAACGAGTCAAACTGCTCAAACAATGCATATGTTCACAAAGCCTCAAGTTTTTTTATGACAAAACTCAGAAAATAGCACTTGGTTATCAAAATCCTTTGTATTTGACTCAAGCTCAAAGAAAACAACCTGCGTTGTATTGTGGTCATACAATAGTTAGGAAGCATGATGCATTGTCTATGAATGATACTGAAGAAACCTTAAAATTGGATGAAGAGAGTAAATTGAAAATGCTTGCTAAACAAAATGATCTGATTGCACAAGAAAAAAAGTGAATATGGCACCTATTGATTTTGTTGGTTCAACCCGAACCAGTTCGGAAGGAAATTCCTCGCGAACTTCCTTCAATAAGTTTGGTCAAAGATAGTTTTAATAAAATGAGAAACCATCTTAATAATTTTGACAAGGTCATAACTATCATAACCAAAGTAAGTGGTCAAAATAAGAGAACATGGGGGTTTGAACACATTCGGGGAGCTTTTGAAAAAGATGTAAAAGCATTTGTTAAAACCTTAAGAGAATATTTTCAAATGTTTGACCAAGGTCTTGCAAAAGAAATTACCGACACGAAAGAGGTTTTTACTCACATGGAAACCGAGGTTGAAACATGTTTTGTAGAGAGGAAGTATTTTGAAATTAAGAAGAAAGAATTGTTCATTGAAAATGATCGTCTCTTGGAGCACATCATTTGTCAAGATGTTATGGGTATTGCTATGCATGCTGATTTTGAAAATAATTGTGTTTTACATGCTAATGAGGATAATCTTGAATATGCTCAAATGAAACAGAGTTATATTGATGAATACAGTAGGTGTGTGCAACTTGAAGTTGAGCTTTCTAAAACGAAAGATATGGCTGAAAAGGATGTTTATAATGAACTCTCAAAATGATCTTTAAGTCTTGAACAACAATGTATAAATCTTGAAATTACAGTGCAACAAATGAAAGAAAGTTCGAGAGATCAAAAACCATGCAACAATCAGGATGCTCCTGAGTTTCCTAAAATTTTCAAAATAAATGAATTGAAAGCTCAGTTGCAAAAGAAAAACACCACAATCAGCAACTTAAAAGACCACATTGCAACCTTGAAAGGAAAAAATGTGTCTGATTGTACTGTACCAGTCAATAACTCTTATGTGATTGCCCTAGGGATGTATAAATTAGATTTGGAACCACTCTCTCTTAAACTTAAGAAAAATAGGGAAGCTCATAGATTACCTGAAACAAACCAAGGAACATGCTGACACTTTTCGTGATATTGTAGAACAAGCGCGAGCCCAACAACCATTAGATAGTGCTTTAGACTATGCTTGTAAGTTTACAATACGCATTCAGGAGTTGTTAGTTTATGTAAGTGCTTGATGACATCAAATAACGTCTATTTTATAGCATCATTTATCCCATGTTATTAACCCATTTTGTATAGTTATTGCAAAGAATTGTTACTTAATCATTTATATTTAAGAATTGCAGTAATTATGGAGTAATTGGTGAAAGATAGCAAAAGGCGCGCATTATGGAGCTTAAATGAAGATATTTTAAAGATTACTATTATGAAGACCAATACGCCGTATCCATCAAGGAAGATACGGCGTAACCGTGCCTGCACTCACCCAAGACCACAGAGGATAAAGCTCAATACGCCGTATCCAAAGAGACTTAATACACCGTATTCAAGATATGGAATGAATATAATATTCTGGAAGATATCAAGCGTGGTCCCTACTCCAAGAAATCCCCAATACGTCGTATCCAACTCCGTGGATATGCCATATCGAACAGACTTCCAGACTCTATATATACAAAACTCAAAAACGAGTTTTAAGTGTGCTAAATTATATTCTCGATACCTAAACCATAAAAGTCGATTTTCAGAGGAGAAAAAAAGCAGAAGAGGTCGAGCAACGTTATCAATTCCATAGAAGACATCGTGTAATTTCATATACTTTAGTAATCGTTCAGTTTTTGGTAGCATTCGTTAACTTGGTTAGTTTACCTTGGCTAAATAATTGCTCTTGTATTTATTATGACGTTTGAAGGCTAATACCTTCGGGTATTAGCCATTATTATGAAGATCTAGATGTTTGGTATTTGTTTATTTCGATTTCTTGATTTATTGTTGTATGCTTGTTTATGTTTATCAATTAATACTTGTTTACGCGCTTTTGTATGCGACCTATCATTCAACTGGATCTAGCGAAGCGGACCAAGTAGATCTAGAGTCCGGGATAGCTCTCCATATAGTAATTTATACATCTATAATTATAGTTACACAAATATTGTCCTTCTAAGTCTGTGTCTAGGATACGCTTCGAGCTTAACTAGTTAATTGGATATTGCCAATGGTTTATTGATCTTGTTGACTAGCAGGTGACCTAAATAATTCAATAAGTAACGTTCTGATTCCATTGGATAGTTGGACAAGTGGACTACTAGTGTATAAATTGCCATTAAGCGGTAAGTGGATAAAGTCTCTATGAGCTAGGGTTTAACAAGATCACCATTGCTTTAATCCCTAAGAGAGATTATAATAAGCAAATAAGGATGCTTTATGCGGATGCTTTAATTATGACAGAATTAATGTGTCTAGGTCTTAGGATGATGTAACGCCTAAGTCTTAAGAATGATATGCCACCTCGAGAGAAAAAATCATTGCACTTAATAAACAAACTAACTTTCTAATCGGATTGATAATGGTTAATACGGTTTTATTATATAAGGTTCGACCGCTCTTTTATCTTTTGTTAATTAGCTTGCGTGGGTAAAAGTGCCTTGAATTGATTGTAGTCACCAACCAAACCGTGCCAGCCTCTCAGGCTGAAAACCCCCTTTTCCTGTTAGAATTAGGATTTAGACTGACATAGGTTTAGAATAGAATAGAATTAACATAGATTAGATAGCCAATATATTAATTAAATTGATAGAGTTAACCTCGCTTCAAGTGTTCGACACCCTACTTATCACGAAACTACTACCGATCAGGTACACTGCCCGTTAAAGTGTTGTTTTCGGTTTAGTCGGAAAAATATAAATTTAAAACTTGAATCAATAAAATATACACCACACAATGACACATCAAGTTTTTGGTGCCGTCGCCGGAGAGTGAAAATTAATCTTGATTTTTATTTGATATTTTGGTTTTTAACATTAGATTAGATCTAACCATTAGGATTAGTGTAGCTTAGATTAAATTGCATATTTGCGTGCTTTGTTGTTGTGTGCGTTTAAATTATCTGCATTGTATATTTTTTTGCATATTGTGTTTTGTGGGTTCGCATTTTTCAAAGTAACGCATTAGAATTTTTCAAACCAATAGGCGTATTCAATATATTTGGGATACACGAATATTTTTTCAAAAACCAATACAGCGTATTCGACTCTATCATCAATACGGCGTATTCAGTTCACTGAATACGGCGTATTAAGCTATTTTACAGTTTTCTTTCCTATCGAATTTATTACAGGTTAAAATAGACGACCCAACATTACTATGGAGGAGTATATCGGGCTTGAGGAAGAAAAAGCTCGTAGGTGTGGTAAGGTGTATAACTGAGAAACTGCTACGTATGGTAAGATCTGGGATAATGAAGACGTTCACTAGACCTCGGATCTGTTGAAACTGCAATTCCCAGCTATAGTCCTTTAAGACACGTTAACATCTGAAGCAGCACTCTCGTGTGAGCCTACGGTAAGTTCTCTTAACAACGATGAAATTGACTTTAGAATATCGTTTGACGAATCCGACGATGAAGATTGCACGGTAATTTTTGACAAAAATTCATTTTCTTACAAAATAATTTATGTCAACAATTTAAAAACGGATTCAGAAAATGATAATGATAAAGTCAATATGCCTTTGCTTCCATCACCCAAGCCTACGGTCAGTTATTTTGATGATTTAGACTTCTTTAAAGATTTCAAGAATGAATTTCCAGCCATTGTTTACAATGATGCTCAAACGTCCAAATCAGATTTATTAACTGAACCGATTTTAAACCCTCAACATATCGATGAATTTAATTTGAAAGATGAAACATCATTGTCCGAATGTGATGAAGAGGAACAAAACGTTTTAAACTTTAATTATCTATTTCCTTTTAACGTAATTTATCCCAATGATTCAAAATCGGATACGGACAATAATGATGATAAAGTCGATATTGAACTCTCTTCATGGGATTTATTTGTCAAACCGTTATGTGATGTAATAAATACGGATGTTGGTGCCTATGCACAAAGGTCAAATAAGCTTTTGGAAACAAGTCACGATACATCTAATAAATTTTTCAAAACCAAAACTTTTATCAAGGAATTAAATTTTAATATCATGACTTGGAATCATCTTAACAAAGGGTTGTCATTCATTTTCCTAATCAAGAATTGTATGTGCCATTTGGCATCCCGTTCGACCCCAGATTGTTTTATAAGGATGGGATTAAATTCGGGCAAGTCTACCTTAAAGACTATTCTGTAAACAAAAGTGCTTGCCGGGAGACAACCCTGAATGTTATTTAATTTTGTTATCGAGTATGTCTTCCCATACATCAATACGGCGTATCCGCCCCATACCATATGGCGTATTGATTGTTTGGACGTTATCAGTCTTTATTTTATTGCACTTTAAAAAACATTATTGTCAGATTTTAAATACGGCGTATTCACTAAACTGATACGCCGTATCCACCAGTCTGACCCGTAATTAGTTTGTTTAGTTTAGTTTAAATTAACCGTAGGTACCAAGATAGGAATGCACTTGTTCTTCCTATATTTTATACAGGACCTCGAGAAAGAAATATCGACGAAGTTGGTGGAATGCATATTTTCTAGAATTCTATGTGTGTGTTGTTCGTGCTAAGATTCAGACGCTTTTTCAGCACACAATCTTGCTCATAAACGCAACTTGGAGAATCTACCGAGCAAATATCAGGGGAGTTTCTCATTCTAATTCTTTTTAAATTCCCGTATTTAATGTTTTACATATACAACGAGGATGTTTTATAATTCAAGTGTGGATGGATTTAGAATGTTTGCTTGTCCTATTTTTCACATTAAAATGATTAAAATGCTTAAATTATACTCAAATTTAAAAAAAAATCAAGCATACTTTTGTGAAATTACTTGATACATAACCCTCACATAATAACCCTTGTTAGATATTGTGAGGATTTAACCTTTCTGTTTCCAAATGTTTACCCAAATTCCATAAAATATGAGTGTGTCGGTGATGTTGTAAACTTAAGAACTTGGCTTGGTATATCTACTCGAGACCACAATGATGAGTACTTATGAATTTATTGTAAGTAGTTAACTTGTTTAATTGGTAAATTTTAGGATTACACCCAAATCGCCTTTACATGTTGTTTATTAACTAACTACACCGGTTAGTAAACCTCCAGTTTAAACCCTTTTCCACTCTCATCTTTAGAGTGAAGGTCCACAGAACAACCCAGTTAGAGCAGCCTTTAGGAATTTACACCAATAAATATTGTTTTGTTACACCTTACACATTAACCTACCCTGTGATTTTAGATTAAGTTTAATTTATAGTTTCTAGTTACTTAAAGTGTAAAGTTTGTATTTCCTGAGTCTTGTGTCATTTTCTATCTTTGGTGCGGTTGTAAATTTGCACATTGCAAATGGGAATGTATATTAGTAGTCAAAGCTCATGTGATTTTACTACCATCACAATTAATGGTAAGTCCGAAGAATGAAGAACTACCAAAGGAATTATCCGAAATTATTATGATCATGAAGTTGGTGAAACAACACCGAGATTTTAAGAATAGTTAGCAAAAAAAAATCAAAAAGATGAGAAAAATTGCAACAAAAAAAGAGAAGGAAAGTTTGAAGGTAATCGTTTAGCAAGAGCATTACCGAAGGAATTACACAAAGGATCGATTATTCGTTGATACGTCTAAAAAATCAACGATGTAGAGTATTGTACAAACTGGAAGATATCGCCACTTGCCTTGTAGAGTATGTAAAGTTTTGGGATGATTAGGAAGTTGGCCGTTACAGGAAAGCCAACTTAGGTTGTTGTTTTTGATCGATGATCAAGACGTCTGTAAATAGTTGTGTCTTTGTCATGGTAACGGTCAGAAAAAGTGTCTAGCAACTTGTATCTTAAGTCTTAATCTATTTGTTTCTTGATTTTTATTTAACAACAATTTACTTCCCTCTCACCTAATGATTAGCCTCTGGTTTTATGCGAATGAGGATGTGTACGAGCATGTATGTCTATTTTGTTATTACGACCATGTATGCATGTCTCAGCTGCCTCGTTAGTTTACGAATTTTGGTAAAAGTTAGAAGGTTCCTACCCTATATCATTCTTCATCCTAATTAGGATGTGATCGAACACACATGTCTATTTTGTCGTTACGGCCATGTATGTGTGCATCAGCTGCCTTGTTGGAGTGGTACTTCTGGTGAAAGATTGTAGAATGATCAACCGTAAGCCTTTCTATAAAAAACCCATATTTACCTTTATAAACTTGTTACTCCTTAGCTTTAGGGGTGGATATGTGTATCCTTGCCAAGCTTATGATAGAATACTCGTCATGATCGATTAATTGAGCGAATTAGTTACATGTTACCACATAGATTAGTTGAGTGATTTGAGTGTTTTCATCTTCCTATTTCGTGAGGGGTTTGGTTGTGTACTTGTAATACATCAAATAAGTGCTTTAACAGAAAATATCCTTAGGGATACATTTTAATAAACTTTTAAAGGCTACTTGAGGACAAATAGGATTCAAGTAGGGGGATATTTATTTGAATGCATCAAACAACGTCTATTATATAGCTCATTTTACCCATTGTATTAACCATTTTGTTTAGTTATTCTCAAAGACTTGTTTTACTTTTAATCGTTTTATCTGGAGAATTGCAATTAATTATGGAGTAATTGGTGAAAGATAGCAACGGAGGCATTTAGAGTTAAATGAAGATATTTTGAAGATTACTATTCTGAAGACCAATACGCCATATCCATCAAGCGAAGATACGGCGTTTCCGTGCCTGCACTCACATAGATCCAGAGGATAAAGCTCATACCCCGTATCTAGAGCGGACTCAATACGCGTATTCAAGATTTGGAATGAATATAATATTTGGAAGATATCTTGCGTAAGGGCTTCCATTAATCAAGAAATCCCAGTACGCTGTATCCAATTCCTTGAATAGCCGTATGTCGAACCGAACTTAAGACCACCATAAATACAAAAACTCTATCCACACCTCTTCACAAAGACCGCACCGTCGTCAAGTGCCACGTATTAAGCCTTGAGGACAAGGCTCATTTAACGAGGGAAGACTATAACACCCCATGTTTTAGGGTCATTGTACGTCGTCAATAAATTCACTATTTATTTTTAGTATTGTACGCGTTTGCTTTTAAATTGAAATCGTTAAGTTAAATCGCGTAAGCTAAATTTTTTTATTTAATGTAAACAGGCATCAAACAATTAAATGTTTACATCAAGCAAGTGTTAGATAATTATTTGGAGGATAATTATTATCTTTATACATTTTATTTTTGTTGGTTACGTAAAGTGTTTACGTTTCGCGATAAAATACGTTTAGGCATACCCGAAACCACCAAAACTTTTTTACGCTTCAACAAATACCCATTATTATACCCAATACCTAAAGTTTTATAAAATTAACCTATGTTAACATTTTTAGTCAAATTTTACATAAAATAAATGAACTAGAACATACACTTTACTAGTTATATCTTTATACATTTAATCTACAACTTATACTCCAAGTAAATGCAAGATATTTTGTTAAATACCAAAAATCACCAACTAGCACCCTCCCCTCCTCCTTATTTTCATGGGATAATGTCCACAAGAAGGGACAATGAGCTCACAAACTTGCAACTAGTCTTTGTACAACTTCACCTCATTAAAACCTAAGTATGACTAAGCAAGACTTGACCAAGACTTTCTTATTTCCCTCATTGTGTCTTAAGACTTCCATATGTGATATTTGACTAAGTCTTAGGCTATATAAGGCTTGCAATAGTGGAAGAACACACACACTCTTTATTTGCTTAAGTGAAAAAAAACACTCTTTTCTCTCTTTGTTTTGCTCCAACCCACGACACAACACAAAACCCTTACAAAATCGATACCAAATTTATTTACCACATTTCCAAGCATTCCTACATAATATATAAGATATCCTAAGGTGTTTAGAAGGTTTGGTTTGGTGTTTACAAGTGTTAAAGCAAGAAGGTTCAAGATTAGGGTTTACTTGAAATTAGGGTTTCTTTGGTATTGGAAGCTAGGGTTTGTTTGCTAAACAATGGTTTAGGCATTGTTGTTCATCATCTTACATCATACTAAGGTTACCTAAAAGCCTTAATCTCTTTACATTCATGATTTTATGTGTATATAATGGCTATGTAGTTAATCACCATCTATGAAACTTATTTACATGAAAAATGGAATTTTTTACTTATGATCATGGTATGATATACTTTGTCATGTGCTATATTGTTGGTAGAAACATGTAAGAATGGAAGTATGTACATTATATAAGTGTGGTTTATGTATAAAAGCTTATATAAACTAGTTACCTAAAAAGTGTACTTACAAAAGTTCATGAACAAATAGGTGTGTAGACTTATGGATCTTGTGATTCTTGGACAATATTTGGACAAATGATGGACTAAGGACCCTAAGTATGTAAGACATGTGATATTAAGTGTTGTAATGGACTTGTAACAAAGTGGCTAAACTAAAAAGGTATTAAATCAATTTTTAATCATATTTATACAAAATGACCAAAATCTTCTGTTAGAATACGAAATAAAACATAATTATTTTATATTTTTATAAAATACTACATCTCATGAGGATTCCAAAAAGGTAAGAAACTTTAAAATCCAATTTATAACGAAGGAGATACGTAATTTACAAGTTATACGATAATAAACGAGTTTATAAAAGAAATTTTATAAAAACAATTTGCAAACCACTTCTGATATAAAATGTTGGTTATTTTTCTCAAATAGTACATATTTTTAGGATTCTAAAACATTAAGAATCATAATTTTTGGATCAATAATAAAGGAGTTATGAATTTCGCAAGTTTACGATAATTAAAGTTTATAAAAATAATTTTATAAACTATGAACAGTAAAAATCACTATTCATCTCAGATATATATTTTTGAAAAATATCATACTTTGATAGAACTTTTAATTACGAAGACGTCCTCGAAAGAATCACTAAAATCGGAGTTAAAACAAATAAGATATGACTTTTACGAGTTTTACGATAACTAAATTTATAAAAGTGTATGAACTGTAAAAAGTACCGCTCGCCAGAGGACCCAAAATAAGAAAATGTAATATTTTGATATATCTTTCAAATACGAAAGCGTGGACATAAGAAACGTAAGAAACGGACTTAAAACGATAAAATTACGCCATTTTTACTAAAGAGATATTTATAAACGTTTTTTACTTTATAAATATGATTTCACTAAGACGATTAGATGGTGATGTAGCTATATAAAATTATATATGGTATTAGTTAATCAAAGTGCTTAGTACTTATACGGCCTATATTTAATTAGGTTGCATTCGGGCGTATTTGTGACGCATTTTCACGCATTTGATTTACATTGTTAACTCATCCACTCGAGGTGAGTTCATAGCCTCACGTTTTACATTTATAATGATTTACAAGTTTTGGGGTGAGAAACATATGCATGTTTTACAATTGGACGCAAGTGGACATTTTACATTACGATTACGTGTTTGCCTAAGTAGCGATAACCCTCTGAGCCCATTATCATGAACTGTCAATTACTTGTTGTGAGCGCGAATGTTATAAATAGATCTATTTGGGATTGACATCCCCGTTCGGGTGAGTCATGCTCACTGTGCCGGTTTGCCAGACAATGAACGTATACCATGTCGGACATAGGATGTTGCGGGTTAGAACATCATCACGGGCAATGTTGGCAATTTATATTGCAATTCATACATGTCGAGCTTCAGTGTCATGAGCTTAGGGAAACGTAATCACATTTTATGATGTTTGCATCTGTTGCATTATCATGGGGAAATCTTGCGGTCCTACATTATACATTTTACAAACCTATGAATTCACCAACATTTTTGTTGACGTTTTAAGCAATGTTTTCTCAGGAGATCAATGAGGTGCAAGACCAGGGATACATTGGTGGTCGTTATTTTGGAAGTCATATGCATAAAAGATTTGGTTGCATTACATTTTGGGAATACATCTGTTATGGACTAAAATTTTTGTATTTTGAACAATGAACAAGTGAAGTTTCGGACTTATGTAACAACAATTTGTTAAATCAAATGTATCAGTTTTAAACGACTTTTAAATGGTTGTTCTTATATATATCTTGTGCTGTTGATCTATGAAGTACCACCCTCAACCCATATTTCGCTGTGTCCCAATTTGGGGGTGTTACAGAAGAGGTCGAGCAACGTTATCAATTCCATAAGAGACAACGTGTAATTCGGTATACTTTAGTAATCGTTCAGTTTTTGGTATCATTCGTTAACTCAGTTAGTTTACCTTGACTAAATAATTACTCTTGTATTTATTATGACATTTGAAGGCTAATAGGTATTAGCCATTATTATGAAGATCTGAATGTTTAGTATTTGTTTATCTCAATTTCTTGATTCATCGTTGTATGCTTGTTTATGTTTATCAATTTATACTTGTTTACACGCTTTTGTATGCGACCTATCATTCAACTGGATCTAGTGATACGGACCAAGTAGATCTAGAGTCTGGGATAGCTCTCCATATAGTAATTCATACATCTAGAATAATAGTTACACAAATATTGTCCTTCTAAGTCTGTGTCTAGGATACACTTCGAGCTTAACTAGTTAATTGGATATTTCTAATGGTTTATTAATCGTGTTGGCTAGCAGGTGACCTAGATAATCCAACAAGTAACGTTCTGATTCCATTGGATAGTTGGACAAGTGGACTACTAGTGTATGAATTGCCATTAAGCGGTAAGTGGGTAAAGTCTCTATGAGCTAGGTTTAACAAGATCACCATTGCTTTAATCCCTAAGATAGATTATAATTAGCAAATAAGGATGCTTTATGCTGATGCTTTAATTGTGACAGAATTAATGTGTCTAGGTCTTAGGATGATGTAACGCCTAAGTCTTAAGAATGATATGCCACCTCGAGAGATGAAATCATTGCACTTAATAAACAAACCAACTTTCTAATCGGATTAATAATGGTTAATACAGTTTCTTATATTTGGCTCGACCGCTCTTTTATCTTTTGTTAATTAACTCGCTTAGGTAAAAGTTCCTTGAATGGAGTGTAGTCACCAACCGAACCGTGCCAGTCTCTCAGGCTGAAAACCCTATTTTCCTGTTAGAATTAGGAACTAGGACTGACATAGGTTTAGAATAGATTAGAATTAACATAGATTAGATAACCAAGATATTAATTAAATTGATAGATTTAACCTCGCTTCAAGTGTTCGACACCCTACTTACCATGAAACTACTACCGATCGGGTACACTGCCCGTTAAAGCGTTGTTTTTGGTTTAGTCGGTAAAATATAAATTTAAAACTTGAATCAATAAAATATACACCACACAACGACACATCAGTGCTACATGCCTTAGTTCCCTAAACAAGAATGAGAATATGGTTGCCATTACAACAATGAACAAGAGTAAGAAAGTTAGGTTTGAAAAGCCTAAGAAATCAACAAGTAACATAACAAAATAGGCAGACTCACAAGACTCTAAGATTACTAACAAACCTTTGTTAACTTCTATAGGAGTGAAGAGTTCTACTAGTGCTAGCGGATCAAAGCCTTTAGGCAATACAAAGAAAAATAGAATCTCGTGAACAACCAGTAGCAACCAGAAGAATAAAGTAGAAGACCACCTTAGGAGCGTTAAATCTAGTCTGAACAAAAAGAATCGTGTTTCTGAATGTAATGCAAGTACTAAACATGTTGTATTAGATGCGAATTCTAAACTTGTTTGCTCAACTTGTAATGAATGTTTGTTTAATGCTTGTCATGATATGTGTGTTGTTGATTATCTGAATAATGTGAATGTGCATGCAAAATCTAGGTCTGTTAAGAGCAATAAGAAGACAAAATGGAAACCACGGGTAAAGTTTTCACTAATGTGGGACATAGATGGATACCTACAGGACGGACCTTCACTATAGATGGGACTAAGTGCCCCTTAACTAGGATCACATCCACTATAGTAGTGCCTCCTAAGAAGCCACTTCCAACAAAAGTAGTTAAGATAACACCACCCAGTAGAAAAAAACTAGGGAAATCCAAAGCAACAACTAGTGTGAGTTCGAATAGCTAATCTAAGATTGTAGAATCTAGGATTTCTAACAACTAGCAACCTAACAAAAATTAGGGATCCAATGTTTCCAACTCTCTATCTTCTTCTCGTGTCCAACGCAGGTCGTACAAATCATCCTCTGGTATTTATACTCGGGTTGCTCCAAGCATGTGACCGGACAACGCTCTCAGTTCATCAATTTTGTCAACAAGTTTATGGGAACCGTTAGATTTGGGAATGATCAAGTTGCAGCAATTATGGGATACGGGGATTATCAGATAGGGAATGTCATAATTTCTCGGGTTTATTATGTAGAGGGGCTATGACATAATCTATTTTTAGTGGGTCAATTCTGTGATGCCGATCTTGAAGTAGCATTTTGCAAGCTCTCGTGCTTTGTTCATGATCTAGAAGGTGTTGATCTACTCAAGGGCTTACGGGGCACAAATTTATACACACTGTCACTAGAAGAAATGATGCAGTCCTCTCCAATTTGTCTCTTGTCTAAAGCTTCTAAGACCAATTCCTGGTTATGGCATCGAAGGTTGTCCCACTTAAACTATGGTACCATTAATGAACTTGCCAAACAAGGTCTAGTTAGAGGCTTACCCAAACTGAAGTACGAAAAAGACCACTTGTGCTCTGCGTGCTCATTAGGGAAAAGCAAGAAGCACACTCATAAAAACCAAGTCTGAAGACTCTATCCAAGAAAAGTTGTATTTGTTGCACATGGATATTTGCGGCCCAATGAGAATCGAGAGTATAAATGGGAAGAAGCGCATATTGGTTATTGTTGACGATTATTCACGGTTCACTTGGGTGAAATTTTTACGATTGAAGGATGAGACTCCTGAGTTCATAATCAAAATTCTAAAGCAAGTTCAAGTTCGTCTTAATGCAACTGCCAGGAATATTCGCATGGATAATGGAACAGAGTTTGTCAATCAGACGCTGAAGACCTATTATGAAGATGTCAGGATCTCACACGAAACCTCAGTTGCGCATACTCTACAACAGAACGGCGTTGTCGAAAGATGAAACCGGACTTTAGTGGAAGCCGCTCGTATAATGTTGATATTTTCAAAGGCGCCATTATTGTGGGCAGAAGCAGTAGCAACAACTTGTTATACCCAGAACCGATCTTTGATTCGTAAACATCACAACAAAACACCTTATGAGCTTCTACATGATAGAAAACCCGACTTAAAGTATTTTCATGTCTTTGGTGCATTATGCTACCCAATATATGATAGTGAAGATCCGAGTAAGCTGAAACCAAAGCTAAAATTGGATTTTTTATCGGTTAGTCTCCCGCAAAGAAAGCATACCAAACCTATAATAAACGAACCCGATTAATCATGGAAACTATCCACATCGAATTTGGTGAGCTGACGGCTATGGCTTTTGAACAATTCGGTTCAGGACTCGAGCTTCAACTTATGACTCCTGGAACAATCAGTTCAGGACTCGCTCAAAATCCTTCTCCCTTAACACCTTATGTCCCACCAACTAAGAAAGATTGGAATATCCTCTTCCAACCCATGTTTGATAAATATTTTCGGCCACCAAGTGTTTTATTTCATGCTCCCACCGCTACTGTTGCTCCAATTCCCATAGATACAACCGGTACACCTTTCTCAACCTCAGCTGATCAAGATGCACCATCTGCTAGTACTTCACCAACTACTAAGGATTCACAAGAACCAGTCTTACATCAAGATGTTGAAGGATAAGAAACACCAAATGCTCAATTTGATAATGATTCTTTTGCCAATATTTTCAATTCAAACCCGAGTTCTGTAGAATCATCTTCGAGGGACGTCATTGTATCAGATTTGCATCTAGCCAACCAACCATTTGAACATCTTAGCAAGTGGACAAAGAATTACCCATTGGATAATGTAATTGGCAATCCTTCTCAACCCGTCTCCACAAGACGCCAACTACAAAATGATGCCATGTGGTGCTACTATGATGCTTTCCTCACTTTAGTCGAACCCAAGAACTATAAAGAAGCTCTGAAAGAATCTTGCTAGATCGAAGCAATGCAGGAAGAAATTCGTGAGTTCGAATGACTACAAGTATAGGAGCTAGTACCTCGTCTGGATTATATCATGCTAATTAACCTTAAGTGGATATTCAAGGTTAAGTTAGATGAGTTTGATGGCGTATTGAAAAACAAGGCTAGGTTGGTAGCTAAGGTCTTCGCCAAGAGGAAGGAATCGACTTTGAAGAATCTTTCGCACCTGTTGCACGGATAGAGGCCATCTGAATCTTCGTTGCAAATGTTGCCCACAAGAACATGACAGTCAACCAAATGGATGTCAAGACTGCATTCCTGAATGACGTGATAAGAAAATAGGTCTATGTCAGTGAACCAGAGGGCTTTGTAGATCCAGACCATCCAAACTACGTGTACACACTAAAAAAGGCTCTTTATGGCTTAAAGCAGGCTCCACGCGCTTGGTATGATCTATTGTCTAAGTTTCTGCTCACCTAAAAGTTCTCAAAAGGTGCTATCAATCCTACATTATTCACGAGGAAAGACGGCAAAGATATCCTACTGGTACAAATTTATGTAGATGCTATTATCTTTGCTTCTACTGATCCTGCTCTTTGTAACACTTTTGCTGATATAATGGGTTTAAAATTTAAGATGTCAATGATGGGCAAAATGCCTTTTTTTCTTGGACTACAAATTTCACAAAGTCCTAGAGGCATCTTTATTAACCAATCGAAATATGCTCTTGAAATACTTAAAAAATACGGTATGGAATCTAGTGACCCGGTTGACACTCCAATGGTGGAGAGAACCAAACTGGATAAAGATCTACAAGGGATACCAATTGACCCTACCCGTTAACGTGGTATGGTCAGCTCTCTCGTGTATCTTACATACAGTCGACCCGATCTAGTATATGCAATATGCATGTGTGCCCGGTATCAGGAAAAGCCTACTGAAAAGCACTTACATGTGGTAAAACGGGTCTTTCAATACCTGAAAGGAACCATTAATATGGGTCTTTGGTATTTGAAGGATACCGGTATTGCACTAACAGCTTATGCAGATGCTGATCACGTCGGGTGTCAAGACACAAGAAGAAGTACCTCTAGCAGTGCACAGTTATTGGGCTCCAAATTAGTCAGCTGGTCTTCAAAGAAGCAAAAAAGCACTGCTATCTCAACCACAGAGACTGAATACATTGCCCTATCTGGATGATGTACCCAAATCCTATGGATGAGATCACAGCTGACAGACTATGGGTTTGCATTCAATAAGATCCCTCTATATTATGATAACAAGAGTGCTATTGCTTTATGCTGTAACAACGTCCAACACTCAAGATCTAAGCAATCGACGTCAGATATCACTTTATCAAAGAGCAAGTAGAGAATGGTGTAGTTGAGCTCTACTTCGTCAAGACAAAATATCAGTTGGGAGACATCTTCACCAAAGCATTGGCTCGGGAAAGATTTGAATTTCTATTCAGCCGACTTGGAATGAAGAGCATGTCTCCGAAAACATTGAAAAGTCTTGCAGAAAATAACGAAGAGTAATGGTGGACACTCTTTGATAAAATCAAATATTTGATACTTTTTAATGTCAATTTCCCCACTAAAATACTTGCAAATATCTTATAAATACTTGAATTCGATACTTAAACACTTATTTCATAGTTTTCAAGTAAAACGCAAGTATATGGCAAGAAACACAGGAAATGGACAAGAAAATGAAGAAAACACAGATTCTTACAAGACATTACGACGTAACCCCCATGATAGTGTTACGCCGTACCATATTCAAGGCAAGTCGAGTCAGCATTCAACATTACGGCGTAACCATTCATAAGGTTTACGCCGTAAACATTACATTATGGAAAGATAACCCATCCTAGTCAGCATTACGGCGTAACAAGGAGATTACGTTACGCCGTAACATCATTTAAGCCTATAATATGGAAAGCCCGCGTCAGCACTTTACGGCGTAACACATTAAAAGGTTACGCCGTCATATATTTGAAGATTATAAATAGAGGCCTCATTCAGTTCATTTGACATCAACCATTCTTACATAGCTCTAAGAGGCGACAAAGGCTTCTATAGCTTAAAGAATTCCACCAGAAGTCCAAGGGAGTCATCACTACTTGTATTTTAGTATTTAATCATTCATAAAAGATTCCTTTAAGAATTATGAGTTCTCAATCTATGATTACTTCTATTAATTCTTATGTACAATTGCTATATCGGCTGAAGCACTTCAAGTGCTAGCCTATCATGTTGGTTACTGATTGTCATTCTATAGTGGTTCCAATTTATTAGGTTTTATGCGTATCCTTATTGCCTGTCATTGATCCCTGGGTTTTGGTGGTGTTGAGGGTAACTTAGATTCTGGTATTTATTTTATTAAACAGCCCGTTGAACTTGGGAATAATAGGGTACCATGTAGATTCCCATAAAGCCTATCCCGAGTGAGGAATTATTTCTTTATTACTAATCCCCTCTTTAGCACTAAAACAAAACAACCTAAAGAAGCACATGAACTCTTTTCAGAAGAGGGTTCATAAACTAGTTTGGTTATAGACTTGCTCTTGGTGGATAGTTTGGGGAATTAGTTTTCCACTTGTAACTTGATAAATAAACCCTAAAGAACCGAATAAGGTTGAGAAATAAGTATAAAAAGTTGGAGCTGATGATTACCGCCCAATGTAACATAAATTATGGAGTTTAAAAAATGGGGTTGGAAATAAGTACCCTAACCCGTGTGATCTAAGTAGGTAATTGGGATCGAAAGAATCATAGGACAGACCGCAATTGCAAATTCCGGTCTGTCGATTGGTATTAGCTAAATATACGATCGTAGAGAGGCATACCCGCGCTTCGAAGGACGGAGCGTATCTTGAGGAAGGATTTGGGCGTGGTTGGTGTAACTAAAAAATGTCTTCTCTCTAATGGGTATGAAAGCAGGTCTACTGAGTGTCTCTATGCACTCACAAATAGGTAGAGATGCTGTCTCTTGGTTAATGCTTAGTCTAGTCTGTTTGTCTTGCTAGTAAAAATGCATACATATGTATAAACGATGCCGGAGAACGTAGCAAGTTGGGAATTATCGGGCTCAATTTGGTCAAGTTTAATTATTACTCAAAGCCAAGATGAAGTCGTGAAAAGTCCCCACATACCAGTAGAAAGAGCGCGAGATATCGAGTCAAACGATGCCTTCATCTTTTATTGGGCCGACCCGACACCATTTATATGGGTCGGACCGACCCATATTTATTAAACGAATCATGTCCAATATACTTAATAAAATAGTTGATGGTCCTTCCCAGCCCACGTCCTAAGTGAAAAACGCAGGCCCCAAAGCATACTCAGCCCACACCTTACTCATCCCACTCTTTGTTTTAATGCTACGGCCACTTGGATCACAAGCCTATTTTTTTGGTGATGCTTCCAACAGACGCAGAGAGAAGATATAAAAAGAGGAGGAAAGCTCAAGATAATCTTATCCTTTTCTATTTCCATTTTTTCGTTCGTGTTCATTTTTTTTTTTTGGGCATGTAGTTTTAGATTTAGATTATTAGCAAGTAGGTAGAGTAGATTTATAAGTGGGGGGCTGTAATTTTATCCTTTCCGTACATTGTTTTTCATTAATTTTAGCATACGTGTATTTACTTTCAAATTGGTTTGAATGAATCATTTTTATTAAACAAATTTTGTTTACTTTTATATATTTTTTTAATGCTTGCTCTTGTCTTTCGTACTACTCTTTTACATCAAACTGCACTTTGTTGAATATCCAATTAAACTTATTTTTTTGTTAAGCCGTATAGATTATTTTGTTGCATAAAATTTTTATTTTTTTTAATTCTCGTGGTTAGTGGTTTGATTAGTAGAGATTAGTGTAATGTGTTGGCGATTAAGTAACGAAGGATTTATGATTTATGTGTATTGAGCTCGGCGATGGGTTAATTTTGTTATTATTATGTGCGTCGCTCGCCGAATTTGATGACCTTTAATCCGGGTTTCATCTCTACCTTATCTCTTTATTTACCCATTTTTTATGCTTATTGTCATGTTTAGTTTATAAAATGTTTAGCTTTGCTTATTTGATCGTTATGCTTAGTGAGTAGTTTAATTAGTGCTTGTTAAGTGATATTGTGATTTGGAAATTAAGTGTGGAATTAAAAAAGGTTAAGTTAATTAATAATCTTCGATTATTTAGATTTGTAGTTTGAATATTTTAAAGGGCAAAATCCGGAAAAATAGTCAAACTACACATCTAGTAATTAATATCTTTTTAAGAGATTTTTGTCAAAATAAACTAATGTTGTGACATAATTATCTTTTATAAGGAAATTAATTCGTTAATGAACCTTAATTCACACTTAATGAACTTTTCACGTCACTTAGCAAGCATTTTCGTCTTATAAATCTTTTAGTTCATTTTAGCTTAATTCTCGTAGTTTAATTGTTTAGTATAATTCTAGTATTAATATTAGTATAATTTTTAGCATTAAATATAGTTTTCTAAAAAGTAGTTTAATTTCTTAAATCAAAAAACTTATAAGATAATCAAGCATTTTTCTTCAAAACATTAACATGGATTTCAATTCATCTCTCGCCGTGGAAACGACACTCGGAAGATAGACTATCACTTGTCCTCAAGTAATTTTCTTATCTATACGGGAAATACTATATATTATTACGACACACGTTTGACGTTTATCATCGATATTAGAACCACTTCTAAAACAAATTAATTAAGTGTGGCGTAGGAACAGGAGCATGGCAATAGTAATGTAGTGGCTAGGCTAGCACGATTTTACTTCTATCTCTTTACTTTTCGTAATTTACTTTCTTGTAATTTTCAAAATCAATCTAAAACCATTTTCAAACGTGACACTTTTCAAATTAAAACTAATTACAACTAGCTCTTGGGACGACCTTGGATTTACCATCTCTACACTACTCACGATCGGGTTCTCTGCCCGTTAGTGCGTTTGTCAGGTGAATCAAGTTTTATAAATTTAAAACTTGAATAAAAATATTTTAAAATAAAATACGCATCTAGTTTTTGGCGCCGTTGCCGGAGAGCTAAAATTTTAGTTTTAATTCTTTTCCTTATGAGAACTAGAAGTAGTAACGACAGGATGGTTACTTTGTTCGCCAATCCTGAAAGACAATTTCGAGTAAGAAAAGACACCTCACCTATTTTAGTCCACAACATCTATTCTTTCTATGAATTTGAGTCATCAGAATCAGAATCTGAAGATGTTAAAGAAGTCGACATCGAAACCCTTACACTAGAGCAATATCTTGCTCTTAATAACACTCACAGAAGAATAAATAAACCCGAGGATACTACACTTGAAATCAAGGGACAATTTCTAAAAGAATTACGTAAGACTACCTTCTCTGAAAGCACCACTGAGAATGCAGTCGAGCATATTAGAAAAGTGCTCAAAATTGCTAGTTTATTCAACACAAACGATTCTACTCTTTTATGTGTTTTCCTTCTAACCTTAGTTGGGATAGCCAAAAGATGGTTCAAAAGAACATCCCCTAAAAATAAAAAACACTGGGATGAATTGAAACAAACCTTCATCAAAAGATTTTGTCCTTCTGCCATCATATTTAAACAATTAGGAGAAATTCACAATTTTAGGCAGGAAGAAGGAGAATCCTTATTTTATACTTGGGAAAGGTATAACGACCTTCTCTTTAAATGCCCTTTCATGATCTTAATGATTATCAAAAGGTGAATACCTTCTATAATGGACTAATAGGACACACTAGATGAATTGTTGACTCTAACGGTCTCATCCCTGGGCTTACACCTGCGGAGGCATTAAAATCAATTCAAGAATTGGCTAATCATTCCTATAAATGGCACAATGAAGAAAGCAAAAATAATACTCCAACTCAATTCAGTATTATCACTGATAAGCTCAAAGCCCTAAACCATGAAATAAATAAGCTCAGAGTTAATGTTCGCAAGATTAACACGATTGGCGACAAAAAGAGCCTCCATGAAGAAATTAAAAGTATAAGGACTAATGAGATCAGCCACGACAAATCCTATCCTAAAATTCACACAACCAGCCTCAAGGACACATTTGAATAATATCTAAAGGAATCTTGCAGAAGGCAAGAAAATCTTAATGAATGGATGAAGAAACTCATGATAAATACCAAAATGAACCTCAAGGATCATGATTCTTCAATAAAAAGACTTGAGGAAAAAGTTAATCACCTCGCCCACATGATCTCCACACGTAATCTGACCAACTCTGTTTAAACAAGAATGTACCATAAAATTAGAATCTCCTGGTGAAAAATCTACTTTAAAGGTTGAGACCTTCGCAGAAAAGGTAAAAAGACGCATTCTTAAAGAAAATGGAGAGAAACTCCTTAAGGAAGCCAATCCATACCACACTAGTAGACACCATTTGTGATAAACCTGAACATACCCAACATTTACAAAAGCTGGTTTCTCATGAAATAAAAAACGAGGAATTATCTATGGTTAAATTAAACGCCCGATGTTCTGCTATCCTTCAAAATGAGCTCTCACCTAAGGAAAAGGACCCAGGAAGTTTCCTTTTGCCTTGCACGGGCAGCACCACCGTAAGCAATGCGTTAGACGATTTAGGGGCAAGCATCAGTGTCATGCCTTTTTTCTTTATTCAAACGTCTGGGACTTGGGAGTCCTAAGCCAATCAATATGGTAATTGAAATGGCTGATAGGACCATGCAATCTTCGAAAGGGATAATAGAAAATTTGCTGGTAAAAATTAGTAAATTCATATTTCATATTAATTTCGTCATTCTAGACATAGTTGAGGATGATAAAGTTCCAATAATCCTGAGGAGACCCATGCTTGCTACTGCTCATGCTAGGATTGATGTTTTTGGAAAAAAAATTCTTTAAAAGTCAGGACTGAACAAATTATTTTCGACATCAATGAAAAAGAATCCCCAACAATAATTTCACCTGTTTGTATTATAAATAACTTCCCAGGAATCAATGAGTTCGAAGAACCTAGAAACCTAGAAGAGGTACTTATGAATGATGACATAAATAGGGATTTAGGGAACTTCCTCAAAGATAATGATTTATTGCCTGACTTCGAAAATCAAGATATAATTTCTCTTTCACCCCTAGGGTCAGCTAGACTAAATGAAGATCCTACTAAAACATTCTGTAATCCTGATGGTAACATGAGCATCGAATTAGATGATTTTGACGAGATGGATGACATGTGGGATGACTGGATCCAGGAGTCTTGATCAACGAAGTAACTGATTCCCCTGTTAAACCTGAGTTTTTATACAGTAGAAATAGAATCCATCTCTATAGCCCATATAACCTTCAAATCACTTGCAAAATAGGATTTGTAAACTTTAATCCTTACATTGAGCCAGAATCCCCTTTCAGCATAATGTCTCGAAAGGTTTATAACTCAATCATGAAACATGGACTTGTGTACACAAGGAACAATATGGTAGGATTTGCTAAAAATTTGCATGTGTTCATCGGGTGTCACCAGTTCCTAATTGACTTCATCATCCTTGAAAAAGTTAGAAAATATGTGGAAAAAGGGTTAACTAAAGTTCTATTTGGACAATCTTTCAAGGAGCGAGTGGGGATTATAGAAGATCGAGTTAAGGGAGTCCTTTGGTTCAAAATTAGTGATGATAAAACCATGTTTGGCTTGCCTCGTGCCGAAAAAAGGTTTAGTAAGTTGACAATAAGGCAACATAATACAATAGGACTCATTATAAAAGTTAGTAACGAAGATAAGTCTAGGGGAATTCATCAACCCTATCAAAAGATTAAGGGGTTCTACAAAGGATGCCTTGAGTTAGGAGGAGAATACAAGCATGATCATGAAGTCATTTACTAGATAAAATAAGGGCATGTTTTTTTTTGAACGACGATTTATTAAAACACTAGTAAGGAGCTAGATCAAACAAGAACAATATAAGGGTTCTTAAGCCAATCGTCCCACTTGAACGACGCTTTACATCTGAATTTACACCAATAAAAAGAACTAGAAACTAAATTATCAAATATCAGCGCCTTTTCAGGGATCTTCTTATCAAACAGAAGCTTGTTGCGAAAGTTCCACATATACCACCACAAACCATAGTATACACCCTCAAGAATGCCTTTGAGTTTGGATTGAATCCGAATAGAAACCAACCAAACTCGCCATTCAAATAAGGGCATGTTAGCATTCATGAAATGACGTAGAGTGGGCATGAGTTTAACTTAAAGACTCGTTAATAAACAAAAGTGCTTGTCGGGAGACAACCCGTCTTTTTATCAATAAATTTCATTTACTTTCTGCATATTAGTTGGTTTGCATGTTTCTCACTATATTTTGTAGGTTTTTAGCAGCTAGGAAGCTGAAATCGAGACCGGTTCGATCCTTAATTATGTGGTAAACTTAGCTACTGTAGCACTTACGGCGTAACAACTATAGTTACGCCGTAACCTTTTTAATTACGCCATAAACCCTTAGTTGGTTACGCCATAACATATTGAACTAATTTTTTAAAATTACCACATGATTACGGCGTAACCACCGAGGTTACCCCATAACCTTCATCTGAAAACCTTAAAAATAAGTTTGAAACCATTGCTAAACCTTGTATAATTAAATGAACTTTGTAGGTATGTTCTCTGGAAACGCTCATGAGACTTCACTAGTCCACTTGGGCCACCAAGTGGTTTAAAAGGCTTGTTGCATATGCTAAACGCAACCGAGATTCCTATAAAAGTGAGTTAGGATTGTAATTGCTGTATATTTCTTTGAATAATTTAATGGTTCTTTATTTGTTCTAGTGATATCAGGGGAAAATGAGCTTGCTCAAAATAGAGATTGTCGGGAGTTATCCTCCTGCTTATTACATTTCATATGATCAAAAGCAATGCTCAAGGGAGTTTCTTGTTCTAATTCTACTCTTTCCATTATATTTCATTTCCTTAGTGTCCAATAAGGACATTGTATAAATCAAGTGGGAAGATGGGAGTAAAATTATCACTTGACTAAAACTTGCCTTTGATTTTCTAATTTTCTTTGAAAAATTATGCTAATTTTAAAAAAATTTGACATGTTTTTCTTACTGAACTAGAATTAATCTTTGCCGAATGCACATTTACCCTATATTCCTATTGGTGAAGTTTAAGCATGATGATCTGTTTTCATCCATTATACAAAAATCCACCAAAATATCAAGTGTGCCATTAGTATTGTAGACTTTAGAACTTGGCATGTACATCATTTCGAGACCTAATTGATTAGCAGGAATAGATGGTTTGAGAAGGAAACATTTAGGAATTCACCCAAATAAGCCTTATCGACTTGTTACACTAACTTGTCGACGTCTCGTGTTAAAACCCTTGTGTTGCACTCATTATTAGTGCAAGATACCCCTAGATCACTCTTGTTGAGCCAATATGTGTTTTCAACCTATATTATATGTTTTGTTACACCATTTCGCCTTAGCCAACCCTGTAGTCTATATTTATCTTTGTGTTGAAATTTCTGGCTACGTAAGTCCATGGTTCAGGGAAATGGGTTTGAAGATTGGCACTTTCGTTGAAGACATATTATTACAATCATGGAAGACCCCCGGTATTATCACTTTCTATACTGTCTATCTCAAGTGGGGGATGTATTATGTGTTATGACATGAGTATTGTGAAAAAAATGTGTGAATAAACTCCTTATACTGTTCATGTTGGTTACGTGTTATAAAACCAACCATGTGTAAAGATGGTGCAACTATAAGCTATCTAGTGATTTGGGGATGGTGCAACTATAATACATCAGGTGATATTGAAGAATGGGTTAGTATACTCCGCAACATCTCAACATTATATCCAAAACTAACCCATTATTGAAGATATGATCAAGTTTTCGCACTTGAAGACATGGACTATGGATGGACAGTAGCCGGTTATGACCACTTTAGATTATATATGACTATTTGTTTTGTGTTCTATTTAACAACAATTGAATATATCCGTTCCTAATCCTTAATCATTGGTTTTACTCGAACAGGGGAATTGAATGCAATCATGCATATCTATTCTGTCGTTATGGATGTGTATATTTGGTTTTGTTGCCCTTGTTGGTGTAACTCTTTTGGTAAAAGATTAAAAGGTCCATACCCTATGTCACTCTCCATCCTAACTATTGGTTTTGCTCGAATGAGGGAGTGAGCAATCATACATGTCTCATCTGTCGTTACGGATGTGTATGTGTGGTTTTGTCGCCCTTGTTGGTGTAACACTTTTTGTGAAGATTGAAGGATGATTCACCCCGATTAAACCTGTGTATGTCACCCATGTTGCCTTTAAGAATTGTTTAGACCCTAATTCTAACTGGTGCAGATTTGTGTACTCTCTAAGTTTATAACAGGATACATGCTATGACTGTGCAGTTGAGCGATCACCCCAAAAATGAAACACTTAGACTAGCTGAGAGTTGAGTGAATTTTTGATCACCTTTTTGTGAGGTGTTCGGCTTTGATGTTTTCTAGCATAAGTCTTTTATAGACTCATTTCTTTGAATTAAATCAGAGAAATCTTTTTACAAATTGTTCTAACAAGTCTACTTGAAGGCAAGCAAAAGTCAAATGGGGGGATATTTGATAACATCAAATATTTGATAGTTTTTAGTGTCAATTTACCCACTAAAATACTTGCAAATGTCCTATAAATACTTGAATTCGATACTTAAACACTTATTTCCTTGTTTTCAAGTAAAACGCAAGTATATGGAAAGAAACACGGGAAATGGACAAGAAACTGAAGAAAAAATGAATTCTTACGAGACATTACGGCGTAACCCCCACGATAGTGTTACGCCGTAACATATTCAAGGCAAGTCGCGTCAGCATTCAACATTAAGCATTAAGGCGTAACCATTCATAAGGTTTACGCCGTAAACATTACATTATGGAAAGATAACCCATCCTAGTCAGCATTACGGCATAACAAGGAGATTACGTTACGACGTAACATCATTTAAGCCTATAATATGGAAATCCTGCGTCAGCACTTTACGGCGTAACACACTAAAAGGTTACGCCGTAACATATTCGAAGATTATAAATAAATGCCTCATTCAGTTCATTCGACATTAACCATTCTCACACAGCTCTAAGGGGTGATAAAGGCTTCTATAGCTTAAAGAATTCCACTAGAAGTCCAAGGGAGTCATCACTACTTGTATTTTAGTTCCTGTAAGAATTATGAGTTCTCAATCTATGATTACTTCTATTAATTCTTGTGGTACTATTTCTATGAGCGGCTAAGCACTTCAAGTGCTAGCCTAGTCATGTGGTTATTGTTGTCATGCTTATAATTTCCAGTTTAATTATGGTTTTATTGGATATCCTTATTTCCTGTCATTAATCCATGGGTTTTGGTGGTGTTGAGAGTAACTTAGATTATGTTATTTCTTTTTTTAAACGGCCCGTTGAACTTGGGAATAACTGGGTACTAGGGTAGATTCAAAACCTATCCCTAGTGTAGGAATTAATCTTATTACCGCCTCTTTTACATTAAATACCTAAAAAAGCACATGAACTCTTTCAGAGATGGTTAATAATTAGTTTAGGTTATAGACTTGGTCTTGGGGATAGTTGGGGAATAATCAGTGTAACTTGGATACCATGCCCGTGTGATCTTAGGGGAATTGGGATCGCAAGAAGCATAGGACATACCTCAATTGCAAAATCAAGTCTGTCGATATTAGAACCACTTGTAAAACAAATTAATTAAGTGTGGCGGAGAAACAGGAGCATGGCAATAGTAATGTAGTGGCAAGGCTAAGAAGATTTTCTCCCTGATTTCTTCTATCTCTTTACTTTTCGCAATTTACTTTCCTATAATTTTCAAAATCAATCTAAAACCATTTTCAAACATGACACTTTTCAAATTAAAACTAATTACAACTAGCTCTTGGAACGACCTCGGATTTACCATCTCTACACTACTCACGATCGGGTTCTCTGCCCGTTAGTGCGTTTGTCAGGTGAATCGAGTTTTATAAATTTAAAACTTGAATAAAAATATTTTAGAATAAAAATATTTTAGAATAAAATACGCATCACTCTTCTTGTATCCTATGTAAATCATTAAACAAATAAAAACACAAAAAGATTTTTCATTTTTAGAAAACGTTTATAAAAAGAAAATAAAAAAATATAAAACCCAAAAAAGAAAATACAAAATTAAAAAATTCAGAAGAATACAAAAATTAGTTTCATGACATGTCTTCTGTAATCGATAATATTTACGGCTTTAGAAATATCATTCAATATTGACACGGAGCTGTAAATAAAGTTCGAGCAAAAGTTACAAACAGTTTCAAAACATGTCAATGGTTTGCGGTTATTTCAGACTGCAACCCGGTCATCATCTTAAAGGCAAGTATATCGTCAAAAAGATAACTTGACCTCTCAACGAGAAATTCGTTTTTCTCGGGTATGAACTACTTCATATTCATACGAAGGTTTGTGTATACTTTGCTACACAACCCGGGCTGTCTCACAAAACAAATGTACGTGTCAGTGCATTTATTTTTCAAAATAAGAGAAATCTTATTTTTATTGGTGAAAAGTGTTGTCTTTCAAAACAATCAGTGTTTTTAGGAATCTCAAAAGATTTAAAAGATAATTCAACCACTCAAACATAGACTACAACTCTTTAAATAGAAAACGGGTCTGTGTTTGAGGGGGAGAAAGTGCTAATAAATAATATTTTAAAATGATATTTCAAAGTAAATCAAGGAATAAATAGATAAAGCTTTTTGACAATGATGGATCATTGATTAAAGGGGAGTTATCTTATTTTTAACTAAAAGGACTATTGATGTCATTTGTTTCAAACCTAAGGGACTAGAATGCAAAATAGGTGTTTATGCCTCTAAGTTAGAAAATACAAGGACCTAAGTTGCCACTTACCTAAGTTTAAAATGCTTTAGGTAAAGTTTAAAAGAAAAAGCTAGCTTAAATCAAACCACATGGAATGGAACCGCCAAAAACTCAAACTTCAATCAAGTTAAACCAAAGGGCACAGTTTAAATTTTTTCTTCATATTAAAATTTTAAATTTTTTCTCTTTTCTCTCCTCCATAAACCGCGGTGAGCCTCCAAGTTTTATCAAGAAGCAAAAAGATGTTTTCAAGCAAAAAGGTAAATAAAAATCTTGTTTTTATTCTCCTAAACAACACTTGTGTAAAGGGAATTGGTATAATTCTTCCAAAATCACTCGAAAAATCTCTAAAACCCAATTAGGGTTCATAAGATCAAAGGTGGGATTAGGGGCAATTAACCATGGGGCAAATGGTTTTTAAGGGATTAATAAGATAGGTTTAACATAATTTTGATTGGGGGTAAACCGTTTGTGAGATATGAATGATTTTAGGGGCGAAAATTATGCGAAAATCATTAGGGTGTTCGTTTGTTTGTGGATTAGTGTTCTAAGTGTGCATTATTATCAAAATATGCCTTAGGTTCACTTTCTTGCATCCTTGAATCACTATATGTTTGGCCTTGAATGATCTTGCCTGCAGCTTAGAGAGAATAAGGTTCTTGATGCGTGTTTGATGCTTGTAGCTTGTATATTGTTATCTAGGCATAGTATGAAATGAATAACAAAGGCTTTGATGCTTAAAAACTATTGCCTTGATTGTTTTATGCTCGAATTTACAAGTTAAGTCTTAATGTGGTGTTGAAATATTTGGAGTTGCATGAATAATGATCTAGTCTTGAATGTTGTTGTTTTAAGATGATCTTGCATGTGTTTGAGTAGATTTATGATAGTGGATAGTGATTTTGAAACCCGCAGATTAACTTTGTCAATCCCGCGGTTTATCAGGTGTTCTTGCCCGCGGTTTAACCTCAAAGGAGAACCTGCGGTTTATCAGGTTGTTTTAACCCGCGGTTTAAACTTAATTTTAGCCCGCGGTTTAACAATTTAAACACTATCCCTCGGTTTAACCTCAAGGTTTGAACCCGTGGTTTAACAGGTCAAAACCCGCGGTTTAACCTCATTATTGAGCCTGTGGTTTAACAAGTTAATTTTTTATCCCGCGGTTTAACCTTAAGGTTTGATCACATGGTTTAACAAGACATATCCCACGGTTTAAACTCTTTTTGAGCCCGCGGTTTATCCTGTTCTTTTAAACCCACAGTTTAAACTCACTTCTGCCCGCGGTTTAAGAGTGTTGAACATGTTGACTTTAGTTGATTTGTTGACCAGTTGACTTTTGTTGACTTGTTGACCTATTGATTATTTGACATTTGACCTTTGACATATAAAGCTTAAAAAGGACTTAATCATTTGAAACTTAATCAATAATTTCTCAAATCAAACACAATAACAAGAAATAATCAAAATCTAATCTGTGCTATATATATGTATTATGTATAAATTGGATTGATAAATTCTTAGTAGAATCATGGAAAAAGAAAACCAACAACATATTGCTTTGGATTAAGCTTTGGTTCCTGTTGATGATTAAGTGAAAATTGGTGTCTGCAACATGAGGACTGCACCAGAAAAGAAGCAAAAGGAACCTACTTATCAGCTCACTTTTGACATTCTCAAATAGTATTCGTGCTACAATACCTTTCTCAAGACAGCAGATGTTCCTCAGATATACATGCAACAGTTTTGGTATACCATCTGCAAGAACAAAAGAACATAGATTGTCACACCCTCAAACGGGGCCTGGACGGAAACACGTGTCCGAGGGCGTGACGTCATAATATACATCACACAAGATACAAAGAACGACCTCTAAAGGTACGTTTTAAAAATCCAACATCGTTGCATTAATTAAAATAGTTAAAGTTTTACATAGGATCAAAGATAATATGCGGAAGCGATTAAAAGTTTTAAAGTTTGACAACGATGTTTAATCAGTAGATAATAATTCTTGAAAATCGGTCCAATGCAAAGCAACACCATAAAGCAAGCAAAGACATCCACAACTAAGCACCTGGCAATAAAAATGCTAAAACATCAACATAAAGTTGGTGAATTCATAGGTTTGAATTTAGTAATAAGAGTGGGCCACAAGTTCACAGTACGCATGTGACAGTTATAACAGATTCAACTTCACATAAAAAGTATTTACTGTTGCGCTACCGAGGCTCAATTCGATGCAGCATATTATATGCCAAACAAGATATTAATTTCCCTAGAGGTATCTGACCAAGATCACCTAGTGAAATCCGACATGGTATATATCCGTTTGTTCGTGTCTCTTGAATCTAGTAATCGCTACTTACCCGGATAGGGATAACTAGTCCCAATAGATCTATTTACAACATTCGCGCTCACTCAACCGGTCCTTCAGTCAAAAAATTAACGGTTCATGATAGTTCGGGCATTAGTGGTCTATTCGCAACCTAGGCAACACGTAATCAGGAAAATCCAACGTAAAACAACTGTGTCCATAGTTTAAAAACAAGTAATGTTTCTCACCCCAAAGTAGTAAAGTAAAGATAGTAGAACGTAGGGCTATGAACTCACCTTTAGCAAATGGTGAAATAAATATCAATGAAGAGATATAATGCCAAGAGGTCCTACTTGAGACCTAAATCAATGACGCGTCTTAGAAAGACGAAAAAGTATACGAAAATTGTAGGAATCGTTTATAAGAGAAAAAGTCATCCATGAGTGTTTGTGCTTTGACTCAATTAACAAAACGCGACTAATTAAAATTATAGAGTTTTTCGTTAAATTTTGGCGTTTAACCAAAAATTACCATTTTCAGTAAGTTTCAATTTTAGGAAAGTTTTTAGTTTCGGGACGTTAATACCGTCCCCTATATTTGCTAAATCCATATTTCCTTAAACGCACTAGAAAATCCTAAACATTTAACTTCCATGCCTATCTTGCTAAAATTCACTAAACTTACTATTTTTAGTAACCTTAACGCTTTTACTAAAATATGTTAACGACGTTTCTAATGATACTAATCAATATATATGTGATACTATATGTTTCGCTAGTGTTTTAAAAGCTCAAAACATCCCGAAAGCGTCCAAAATCTCATTTTACTATTCACATCAGCACCTATGTAAATTATTTTGCCGAAAAATATTTCAAGTTTTATTTGGCTATAACTTGGCCGTTTTAAGTCCGATTTTAGTGTACAATACATGAAAATCTATCTACGCGAAGCGAGCTCTTCAAAAACTACCTTTACGCCTAATGAAACCATTCCTAAGTCGACCAAAACCTCAAAACAATTTTGGATCAGCAAATATGTATATCACAAACGCTTTTAAAAATCACACCAAACTTCACAATAGTGCCTAATCTAGCCTAATCTCCATTCACAACTAATCCACAACAAAACCACACCTAAATTTAACCTAATCCCTTCATCTCTATTGTTGCAACTCACTTTTCAACTCACCTCACCAATATCATAAAGTCATAAACATATTACTTCTATTTTTATAAAAGATGGCAAGATATTATTTTATTTCTTTTTGAAAAATCAACACAAACACCATAGGAATCATAGATCTATGCAAGAACATAAACATATGTAGAATGAAAGTAGAAATGAAAGTAGAATGAAAGTATAAGTTTTAAGATGAGCTTACAAAAATGAAGAACAAGCTTAAGAAAACACAAGGATGAAGATAAAAGACTTGGATCATGAAAAACCCCAAATAATAACCAAACCCTAATTTGTAGATCTTGAAGTAAACCCCTAAATCTATGAACCAATACTTCAAACCACCTTAGATGACCTTAGAAATGAACCTAGTATTCTTGGATTATGCAAGAAATCAAAGATATAAAAACCCTAAAAGGGTGTTTGTTTTTCGTAAGCTAAGAGAGGGAAAGAAGAGAGATGAGAAATTTTTGAGAGGCTATGAAATGAATGGAAAACGTAAGTTGTGATATGTGTATGTATTTATAGGCCAAGCATTAGGGTTTCGAGTAACCACATGACCAAGTAAGCAACGAACACACACCAAAGTGTGTGTATCCTTGGGTTCGACCGAAACTAGGCAAAAGAGGGGAGAGACCAAACCATTTAACTAGTCAAGGTTCAAGTTATAAGTCTTGGTTTGAATTTCAAGTCAAAAGGGTTGCATGAGTCCAAATAATCACATGTTCTTATCTTCCTTTAGTTCTTGTGCATGAGAATGACACTCTCATGTGTCACTTTCATACACTTTCATGGGACTTTAAAAAAAAGATGCCTTCGATTTAATTTCCAAGGTTATGGTTGTCTTGGTTTGGATTTAGGCATCCCAAATAATAAGAGGTTTGGGTTTAGGTGTCCCAAATAATAAGAGGGGGTGACATGAATGAAAATTTTGACTTATCAACATGAGATGAACGATAACTAAAGTTTACACGAAAAGATTTTGGGTTTTCAGGGTTCCGTTTGATCAAAAACGCGAAAAACGTAAATTATACGCTAAAACGTAAAAATAAGTATCGGAAGTGATCGTAAACTACAAAACATTTAGAAAATATAAAATAATACATATAATATCTAGACTAATCATAATCCCAAGTCGGAACGCGTCCAATGACGTTTTTCAGATTTACGCGAGTTAACTTCCCGGTAAACTGCCAGATTCTAACGTAACGTATAAAAGTCAAAATTAATGATCGGAAAAGTTTAAAATATTGACCCAAAATTTACGGGGTGTGACATCCTTCCCCAGTTAAGAGATATTTGGCCTCAAAGCTTAAGACGTATCTTTTAAAGCAGGTGCAGGGTTAGCAAAAAGTTGTGGATACTTTTTCTTCATTTGGTCCTCGCGCTCCCAAGTAAACTCAGGACCTCGCCTTGAGTTCCAACGGACTTTCACAATTGGGATGCGGTTTTTCTTTAGTCGTTTAACTTCTCGATCCATGATTTCGACCGGTTCTTTAATGAAATTAAGCTTGTCATCAATCTGGATTTCATCTAACGGAATAGCTAGGGGTTCGTCAGAGAAACACTTCTTCAAATTTGAAACGTGAAAAGTACTATGAACCCGACTTAGTTTCTCTAGGAGTTTAAGTCGATATGCAACTGTTCCCACTTTAGCAAGGATTTTGAAAGGTCCAATATAACGAGGATTTAGCTTCCCCTGGATTTCATCCAACATAATATCACCCCTTTCCACGGCGATACTTTCAACATAACCTTATCTCTAGCTTGAAATTCCAATGGCTTATGTCTCCTATCAGCATAGCTCTTTTGTCTATCATGTGCCACTTGAATACGCTTCTTGATTTGAAAGATTTTCTCAGTTGTTTCATGAACAATTTCCAGGCCAGTGAGCTGAGCGTCTCCAACCTCAGCCCAAAAAATGGGTGATCAACACTTGCGACCATACATTGCTTCAAAAGGCGCAGCTTTGATACTAGTGTGATAACTGTTGTTGTAGGAAAACTCCACCAAATGTAGGTGTCTATCCCAACCTTTCCCAAAGTCAATCATACAAGCACACAACATGTCCTTCAAGGTTTGGATGGTTCTCTCACTCTGACCATCCGTCTGTGGATGATAAGCCATACTCATATCCAATTGAGTACATAGAGCTTTGTTTAGCGATTACTAGAAATGAGATGTAAATTTACTATCTCAATCGGAAATAATCAAAACTGGCACACCATGTCTTGAGACTACTTCCTTCAAGTATTGTCTCGTCAACTTTTCCATCAAGTCGGTTTCCTTCATTGGTAATAAATGAGCAAATTTTGTGAGTCGGTCAACAATTACCTAAATTGCATGTTGACCCGTCGACGTCTTTGGTAACTTGGTAACGAAATCCATTGTAATGTTCTCCCACTTCCATACTGGGATCACAGGTTGAACCAACAAACCAGATGGTTTTTGGCATTCAGCCTTGACTTTGGCACAGGTCAAACACTTACTGACGTAGGTGGAAATCTCAGCCTTCAGATTCGGCCACCAATACAGTTTCTTCAAGTCTTGGTACATCTTGTCCGATCCAGGATGGATCGAATACTTTGACTTATGCGACTCGTGCATAATCAGAATCCTCAAGTCACCAAAACAGGGTATCCAACTTCTATTCCTCAAACATAACGTTCCATCAGCACGGGGCTACAGATTCTTAATCATACCACCCAAATCTTTGGTTCCATAATTCTCTTCCTTTCTCGCCTCAACCCGAGCGTTTAAAATTTACACGGGAAGGTTCAGACCAGTCGTCAAAACCAAGGCTCGAACTCGTAGTGGCTTAACCCGTTCCTTTCGGCTCAAAGCATCCGCCACCACGTTCGCCTTTCTCGGATGATAATGAATTTCACAGTCGTAGTCACTCAAAAATTCCAACCATCTATGTTGTCTCATGTTCAACTCTTTCTGATCAAGAATATGTTGCAAGCTCTTATGATCAGTGAACACAACGCACTTCGTGCAGTACAAATAATGTTTTCACATTTTGAGAGCAAACACCACCGCTCCAAGTTCTAAGTCATGTGTAGTGAAATTCTTCTCGTGAATCTTGAGTTGGCGTGATGTGTAGGCTATGACTTTCTCCTTTTGCATAAGAACCGCGCCCAACCCTTTGCGAGAAGCATCACAGTAAACCATGAAGTTTTCACTACCTTCAGGTAATGCCAAGATCGATGCACAACACAATTTCTGCTTTAACAGTTGAAATGCAGTTTCTGCCTTTTCAATCTAATCAAACTTCACGCTCTTCTGAGTCAACTTTATCATGGGTTTGGCAATTTTTAAGAAACCTTCAATAAATCATCGGTAATAGCCGACAAGACCTAGAAATTGATGAATTTTTATCGGAGTCTTGGGCGATGCCCAATCCTTGATTGACTCAGTCTTAGCTGGGTCTACGTGAATGCCTTCACTATTAATCACGTGACCAAGAAATTATACCTTCGACAGCCAAAATTCACACTTTGAAAACTTGGCGTACAATTCTTCCTTCTTAAGTAACTCCAAAATTAACTTAATATGTTTTGCATGCTCTTCCTCGCTCTTGGAGTAGATCAAGATGTCGTCGATAAAAACGATCACGAATTCATCTAAGTAAGGTTTGCACACCATATTCATCAAGTCCATGAATACTGCCGGTGCGTTTGTCAATCCAAAAGGCATTACTTGGAACTCGTAGTGGCCATAACGAGTCCTAAACGCCGTCGTTGGAATGTCCTCATCATGAACTCTGAGTTGGTGATAACCAGACCTCAATTCGATCTTTGAGTAAACACTTGATCCTTGCAACTAATCAAATAAGTTGTCGATTCTCGAAAGTGGATATTAGTTCTTCACAGTCAGCTTGTTTAGTTCACGGTAATCGATACACATCTGAAAAGATCCATCTTTCTTTTTGAAAAACAAGACTGGGGCTCACCAGGGTGAGGAACTCGGTTTTATAAATCCTTTGTCAGAAAGTTCTTGTAGTTGAGTAGACAATTCTTCCAGTTTAGACGGTGCTAATCTATATGGGGCTCGTGCCACAGGAGCAGCACCTGGGACCAAGTCAATTTGGAATTCAACTTGTTGTGTTGGTGGTAATCCAGGCAAATCTTCTGGAAAGACCTCCAGAAAGTCCCATACAGTCAGCACATCCTCAAGTCGCTTCTCCTTCGACTTGTCTTCGATGTCCTTCCTCATAACTTATGCCAGAAAAATTGGGCAACCTTTCTTAATATATTTCTGAGTCTTAGTGCATGATATAATGCTCAACTTCGACTTCTTTCCTTTGCCACTTCTATCACCTTGAACTATCAAAACTTCATCTCCATAGGGAATCCGCACAATCTTTTCATCACACACGATCACCGCATGATGGTTCGCTAACCAATCCATGCCGATGATGACGTCAAAACTACCAAGTTCTACTGGCATTAGGTCAATATTGAATGGGTGACCTAATAATCCTAACGTACAACCTCTAAGTACGGTATTAGTTTTAAAAATTCTCCCGTTGGCTAGTTCGACAGCATAGCTAACGTCTAAAGTATCGAGGATTATATCAAGTAAGGTATTAAAAGTAGTCAACACGAAACTTCGATCGGCACCTGAATTAAATAATACAGAAGCATAATGGTTTTTGAGAAGAAATGTACCCGTGATGACGTTGGAGTCGGGGTTAGCGTCTCCTCCACCTAGCACATATGCTTTTCCTCTTACTTCATCAATCCCATTCTTGTTTCTAGTTTTGTTTCCACCATTTTGATCTTTCAGCTTTGGGCAATCATTCCTATAGTGACCTTGCCTCTCACACTCGTAACAAGTTATAACTCTCTGATTCACTACTTGGCCCCTCTGATTGGAAGTAGTAGAATCTGTGGCCTTATGGTCCCTGGTCAAATGTCTAACCTTTTTTGCACTTCCCACATCTCACAGTGCATGGCCCTTCATGATAAAATTTACACTTATTGTAGAGAGGTAGTGGTCCATTATACACTCCCCTTTCATTGTTCCTATCCGTATAGGATCTTGCTACATTCTGACCTCCTACATTATGTCTTTTGTTTGGTGGCTGCTACCCACAGTTGTCCTTCTGGCTGTTATCAAACTTTCTTTTGTTCTCAGCATTTTTCATAGCATAACCTTTCAACTTTTGGTCCATTAGGTTGTTGGTAATCCGAACAACATCTTGGAGTCTTGTAGGTTCTGCAGCAATCACATTTCCCTAGATATTATCCGAGAGACCTCCAATAAACTTCTGAACTCGATCATCCTCTTCGGGAACCATCTTGGTACACAACATGGTAAGCTCTTGGAATCTCTAAGTATAAGCAGCCAAATCATTGTTCTTCACGGTCAAATTCCACAGTTTAGTCATCTTTTGAATTTCATTCCTTGGGCAGTACACTTCAGCCATTAACTTCATGAGCTCTCTTCATGACATGGAAAATGCAGCATCAGTTCCAATAGTTCTCTTATGTGAGTTCCACCAAGTTAGTGCACTGTTTAACTATGTACAAGTAGCATACTTAATTTGATATTTCTCTAGGCAGTTACTGATGTAAAATACAGTTTCCATCTTCTCAAACCACCTTATCAAACCGACAACTCCTTCCATTCCCTTGAAGTAGAGTGGTTGACACTTCATGAAATCCTGGTAAGTACATTCTCGAGCAACAGGCTAGCACCTCTATCATTCTCATTTGGATTTCCATTTCCACCATTTCCATTTCCATTATCTCTGTCACTGCCGTTTTGGCTTTGACTTTCAGCCTCGAGAGCATTGGCAGCACGGGTTGCCTCATAAGCAGCCTACGCTTCTTCCACTCGTCAGTTAACGAGTTCTTCGATTGCCTCCAGGGTCATACAAGAATGAGTGATAGTCATTGTTCTACCTCACAAGATATAGCACACGGTGAGATTCGATACACAATATAACCACTATAAATGGTAAATAAGATTTATAAAGGAAAATACAATAGAACATGTTTTGCCAGAACATGTAAATAACAATAAAGGTGAACACGCGAAAGAACCAAAATAAGCTTTTCATATCATAACAAAGCTTCATAGTTGGTTACAATCAATCCCATAACAAGGATACTTGATTTACAACATTTCTATTATTAACATCTAGACCTAGCCATCAGTCTAATGTACTACTTAACCATGATACTACCTAACTAACGGTGAAATCCCAAATGTCTCTTAACAAGTGACTCCAACCTCCTAAGTCTCCTCCGAGTATCATCATGATCCCTACGAACCTGACAAAACTCCTCCTGAGAAAGTGCCATGTGACGACGAAGACTGTTGACACGATCTCTCTCGATACACAACAAAGCTTGAATCCTCAGGTTCTCCCGTCCTAAACTCCTAACCCTATCAGCTAAACCAGCTCTCTCTCAACTAGCCTCCAACTGACCAGCCTCCAACTGTCTCTGAGCAGTCTCAAACTCTGTAATCCTATCAAGAGGAACCTCAGACATGTAATGAGATATATCATAAAGAGTACTCTCAAGATCAGGAGCATCTCCTCTAGTGGGCTCAAAAATATCACCAGTAGCCAAAGGATCTACAGCCATCTCCATCGTGCCTCCCTCACTGGCCTCTGCCTCAAACTCCTTATCGTCCTCCCTAATATCACTAGTAGCAACCTCAACACCCAAATCTATACCATCCTCAGTATGAGCTCCAACTCCCTCACTAATACCCAAATCTATAACAGTCTCTGCATCAGCAGTACCAATCTTCATATGCTCCTCTTCGCTACCCTTAGATGAGTATGAATCTCTGAACCTCTTATGAGGCGGAAGATTAGCAAGAGCAGGGGCTATCGATCTTGAAACAGGAGTAGGTGATGGTACCAAAGTAGCAGGGGACATGCATCTCTTGCGAGATGGTCCAACAGAAGGTGAAGGTGAATCCAATGACCTCTCACAAGATGAATCTCGGGATGACTCTGATGTCGTAGGTGGGTAAAGAGTAGACAATGGTGCAGACCTCCAACGCATAAAAGCCTCACTACATAGTGGAGTCCTAACTAGGGGATCAACCAATCTTGGTGATGCAACTCTAGTCAATGGTCCTGAATGAGACTGACTTGATGAATGAACTGATGATGAATCTGATAATGAATCTGAGGATGAACCTAAAGAAATATCTGATGAAGAGTCCGAAGATGAACTAGAAGAAGATGAGTCTGAAGTAAAATCTGGTGAAGAATGACGATCTAAAGAATGATAAGATACGCGTCTCCATGCAAGTCTACGAGCAGGAAAAGGTCCAACTCTTTTCCTCGCAGTCAACAACTTACGCGGCCCATTGGGGTGGGTGCGGTAAGGTCGACCGAAGGGAATAACTTCACTGGGTCAGACAAGAATCGATGGCCGTCGACGAATCCCGGGTGGGGCAACAACAGGTGCAAATGGAAACTCAGATGATGGTGTAAGAGACTCATGCCTCTTGGGTCTTTGTTCAACAGGCTCGGACTCATTGTCCGCCTCTGAGTTATCAGAACATAAGAACGGTGAAACCAATGGTAACTCTGGTGCTATAGGAAAAGAATCCTATGATGGATCAGAATCACAAAAAGATGAATAGTCCACTAAATCGAGCACTCTGGTAGGTGAGATAACAGAAACTGCTCCCACCTCCGGTGAAACTGTCGGATCAGCAAGTGCAATAGGAACCTCAGCAGGAACCACGGGGAAAACAGGGATACTGGTAGGAATAGTGCCAAAGAGAATCACTTGTGGGGCGTTAGAACCCACACTCTCCTCAAGTAAAGCCGACAAAATAGAAATAACAGGGGCTGCCATAACCTGCACAAGCAAAAGTTTATATAAATCTCCTTTATATGAAACCATGCAAAGTGTGTGCAATGTCGAGAAGTAAGTATGATGCAAAATATGATATGACAAAATGATGTATAAAGTAATTATGACAATATGATATATATAATTTGCAATTATATATATATATATTATATATATATATATATATATAATATATATATATATATATATATATAAACTATATATATATTATATTATATATATATATATAATTCCTATTATTATTAAGATATAATTATGTAAGCAAGTAAGAACACATATGATCATAGATATATATGTAAGCAGGTAAGAACACGTAAGATCACATACTAGTTATAGACCAGACCTAGACATACTACCTAGTTTTCTATAACCTTCGCTCTGGATACTAATCTGTCACACCCCCAAACGAGGCCTGGACAGAAACACGTATCCGAGGGCGTGACGTCATAATATACATCACACAAGATACAAACAACGACCTCTAAAGGTACGTTTTAAAAATCCAACATCGTTGCATTAATTAAAATAGTTAAAGTTTTACATAGGATCAAAAGATAATATGCGAAAGCGATTAAATTTTTTAAAGTTTGACAACGATGTTTAATCGGTAGATAATAATTCTTGAAAATCGGTCCAATGCAAGGCAACACCATAAAGCAAGCAAAGACATCCACGGCTAAGCACATGAGAAAAACATGCTAAAACATCAACATAAAGTTGGTGAATTCATAGGTTTGAATTTAGTAATAAGAGTGGACCACAAGTTCACAGTACGCACGTGGCAGTTATAACAGATACAACTTCACATAAAAAATATTTACTGTTGCGCTAAGCTCATGACACCAAGGCTCAATTCGATACAGCATATTATATGCTAAAAATGATATTAATTGCCCTAGAGGTATCTGACCAAGATCACATAGTGAAATCCGACATGCTATATATCCGTTTGTTCGTGTCTCCCGAATCTAGTAAGCGCTACTTACCCGGATAGGGATAACTAGTCCCAATAGATCTATTTACAACATTCATGCTCACTCAACCGGTCCTCCAGTCAAGAAATTAACGGTTCATGATAGTTCGGGCATTAGTGGTGTATTCGCAACCTAGGCAACACGTAATCAAGAAAAGGCAACGTAAAGTAACTGTGTCCATAGTTAAAAACAAGCAATGTTTCTCACCCCAAAGTAGTAAAGTAAAGATAGTCAAACGTGAGGCTATGAACTCACCTTTAGCAAATGGTGAGATAAATATCAATGAAGAGATATAATGCCAAGAGGTCCTACTTGAGACCTAAATCAATGACGCGTCTTAGAAATATGGAAAAGTATACGAAACTTGTACGAATCATTTATAAGAGAAAAAGTCATCCATGAGTGTTAAAATTAAAGAGTTTTTCGTTAAATTTCGGCGTTTAACAAAAAATTATCATTTTTAGTAAGTTTCTATTTTAGGAAAGTTTTTAGTTTCGGGGCGTTAATACCGTCCCCTATATTTGCTAAATCCATATTTCCTTAAACGCACTAGAAAATCCTAAACGTTTAACTTCCATGCCTATCTTGCTAAAATTCACTAAACTTACTATTTTTAGTAACCTTAACGCTTTTCCTAAAATATGTTAACGACGTTTCTAATGATACTAATCAATATATATGTGATACTATATGTTTCGCTAGTGTTTTAAAAGCTCAAAACATCCCGAAAGCGTCCGAAAGCTCATTTTACTATTCACATCAGCACCTATGTAAATTATTTTGCCGAAAAATGTTTTAAGTTTCATTTGGCTATAACTTGGCCGTTTTAAGTCCGATTTTAGTGTACAATACATGAAAATTTATCTACTCGAAACGAGCTCTTTAAAAACTACCTTTACGCCTAATGAAAACATTCCTAAGTCAACCAAAACCTCAAAACAATTTTGGATCAGCAACTATGTATATCACAAACGCTTTCAAAAATCACACCAAACTTCACTATAGTGCCTAGTCTAGCCTAATCTTCATTCACAACTAATCCATAGCAAAACCACACCTAAAACAAACCTAATCCCTTCATCTCTATTGTTGCAACTCACTTTTCAACTCACCTCACCAAGATCATAAAGTCATAAACATATTATTTCCATTTTTATAAAAGATGATAAGATATAATTTTATTTCTTTTTTAAAAAATCAACACAAACACCATAGGAATCATAGATCTATGCAAGAACATAAATATATGTAGAATGAAAGTAGAAATGAAAGATGAGCTTACAAAAATAAAGAATAAGCTTAAGAAAACACAAGGATGAAGATAAAAGACTTGGATCTTGAAAAACCCTAAATAATTACCAAACCTTAATTTGTAGATCTTGAAGTAAACCCCTAAATCTATGAACCAATACTTCAAACCACCTTAGATGACCTTAGAAATGAACCTAATATAATTGGATTATGCAAGAAATCAAAGATATAGAAACCTTAAAAGGGTGTTTGTTTGCCGTGAGCTAAGAGAGGGAAAGAAGAGAGATGAAATTTTTTTAAGAGGCTATGAAATAAATGGATAACCTAAGTTGTGATATGTGTATGTATTTATAGGCCAAGCATTAGGGTTTTGAGTAACCACATGACCAACTAAGCAACCAATACACACCAAAGTGTGTGTGTCCTTGGGTTCGGCCGAAACTAGGCAAAAGAGGGGAGAGACCAAACCATTTACCTAGTCAAGGTTCAAGTTATAAGTCTTGGTTTGAATTTCAAGTCAAAAGGGTTGCATGAGTCCAAATAATCACATGTTCTTGTCTTCCTTAAGTTCTTTTGCATGAGAATGACACTCTCATGTGTCACTTTCATATACATGCATGGTACTTTCATAAAAAAGATGCCTTTGATTTAATTTTCAAGCTTATGGTTGTTTTGGTTTGGGTTTAGGCATCCCAAATAATAAGAGGGGGTGACATGAACGAAATTTTTGACTTATCAACACAAGATGAACGATAACTAAAGTTTACACGAAAAGATTTTGGGTTTTCGGGGTTCCGTTTGATCAAAAACGCGAAAAACGTAAATTATACGCTAAAACTTAAAAATAAGTATCGAAAGTGATCGTAAACTACGAAACACTTAGAAAAGATAAAATGATACATATAATATCTAGACTAATCATAATCCGAAGTCAGAACGCGTCCGATGACGTTTTTCAGATTTACGCGGGTTAACTTCCCAGTAAACTACCAGATTCAAACGTAACGTATAAAAGTCAAAATTAATGATTGGAACAGATGCCTTATCCCAGATTCACCAAAATCATCATCAATCACTTCCTTGCAAAACACAACACTTTGCCTAAGAGACAAATCTCATTCATCAACACAATCAATTATGACTCAGTTTTAGGAAAGTTGAAGTTTGTTAAGAAGGGAGAAGAACACCAGACGTATGGAATGTCTATTCTAGTCTCAATGATGAATGATGAAATCAGGAATTCCGCTCAGTATATGACATATTTGGCCTTGTCTACCAATACTAAAGTAAAAACACCAAAAGTGGGTAAAGGTAAAGGCAAAGGATTAATGGGAAAGAAGAAGTCTGATACAGATGTATAGAAAGAGAAGAAAAAGGATGCTGTAAAGAAGAAGGATGATGTTCCAAGAATGAAGCGTTCACTCACTGGTGTTGATAACATTTTACCTAATCCTAATGAAGCTGTCAAGTTAGATGAATCAATCAGCCTTATAGTGGCAGAACATCAAGATAAAGAACGCCGTCTACATGAAACACATACAAGTCTCATCATAGGAAGAGAAATAAATCTGGAAGCTAAAGAGGTAGCAGATACTAAAGAGACTGAAGAGACAGAAGATGATGAAGTAGCACCATTGATACGAAGAGGAACTGAAGTTGTCATTGGCAGAGGGGTTCCCAAGGAGTCTGATGAAGAAGTTTTGGATCACTCTAAGAAGCTAAAAGGAGTCGCACCTGTACCTGCTGCTGCACAATCACTACTAAACTTGAAAAAGGGAAGTAGAGCTAGCAGAGAAGAGTACATACTCAAACAGATTCCCAAAGGTCCAAGTGAAGGATCGACTGCTGTCCTGTGACATTCGTCAATTTTTGAGGTCAGTAACCGAAAGCAAATGTATGATAATTGACTCTTTTAATTATTTGTGGAGTCACCTTTATGTGGTCATATCATTTTAGCATTTATCGCTTATTTTCTTAGGAACCCTAGTTACACGAACGTACCTCTGACCTAATGATCCTGGTTAACGGTCATAATGACCAACGATATGCTCAAATAATATTATAACAATGTCAAAACACATGGGAAAAGATAATTTAACAAATTTACAAAACTATTTTAAAAGTTACGTTTTACATCACTTTACATATTTACCAAATGCCTATACCTAATACATTTAAACTTAAACCATTTAAACAATTCATACACTTATCAAATATTTAACAAAATATACAAAACCATGTGACAACCTTCTATTCCAAGTTAGCAACAATTGAGCCTCTATGTGTAATAAATAAATATTTTTAGGTCATTGTTTAAGTTTATACTTTCATTATTATTTTACTTTTGAGTAAAATTTATTTTTACGGTTAACCGATTAGGTTGTCTCGCATTCATAATAAAATGTTATTTAAACGTGATCCCGGCTATAGATTAAATATCCGTCTACATGCTCTTCATATTTTTATTATTTCAGATAAGTATCCCATATGTCATAGTTTTATTTTTATCATATACGTTTTCTATTTGTGGTTGCATCTAAACTTTTACAAAGTTATACCTTTTTACCCATTAACCTAAACAATACCCACTTATACAAAATTATACATAAACTACACTATATAATTTTGTTTTCTCTACTACCCATATGTGTCACTCTATTATGTGTCATGCAAAGACATTAAAGAGACACATGTCTCTTGAGTCTTACATGACATACACCACACATCTATCTCATTTATTATCATTACTAGTTCAAAAAAAATATGCATTCTTCCTTTTCTCTCATGCTAAGATCGTCCAAGGTAAAAAACACACCAAAACCATATCAAATTTTCATAAGTTTCCAAAAAAAAACATCACCATTTAACTTCTTATTATCTAGCAAATGCAAGAAACCATCAAGAATCCATCCAAAGTACACCATCATGAAAGTATTCAAATCTCAGCCCATATTTCATCTTAATCCTTTCTTGAATATTTATAGGTAAGAACTTAGGTGCAAGATGACTTGTGTCTATCTTGCACCGAAAGACTCTTAAAATAGAGTTTTATTGCACTTTCTTTTGAGTTCCTTTTGAGTAATATTCACAAAGTGATCTACTATAAATATGATATATTTGGACACCCATGATTATATAAAAATAAGTAATAAAAGATTTATGCTTGAAAGTCTAGTTAGAAAACCATCATCTTGTCATTTTTGGCAATTTCTTTAACAAGTATTTTATAGGTCTTTTTGATAAAGAACCTACTGAGATCTTTACATGAATATGATGTTAATATATGTCTAAAAGGATATTTGGAATGGTCTTGGTCGTTTTTGAGAGTTTGGGTTGGTGAAAGTGCATGTAAAGGACCTATATTTTCAAGACAGCTTGCTGATTTCATTTTATGTCATCTTGTAATGACCATATATTGGTCATAAAATAAGCTTTTGATGCAATTCTTGATCCTTACATTAATCCCTTTGAAAGAGCTATCCAACCATTATAATATTACCTAATGGCAATAAGTAAAATTTATTCAAAACCCGTTTTCAAGACAAGTGTGTAAATCTGTAAATTGTTCCAGATTTATAAGAATGCATGGTTTTGAGTGTATCTCACTCATGACTCCATGTCAGAAGCTAAAATTTCATTTATAGTTAGTTCAAGATATGATAAACATGTCATCAAAAATATGGAGCCTAGATTAATTGTTAAGACCCTCTTGTCATCAATGCAAGACAACCTATCCAGATTTTGCCCTTTTTAGAGTCGGGTTTAAATGGTCGGCTATAAGTCTTAAATAAATTCCTTGAAAATTATAGGAGACACTTAAAACATGGTATTTTGACCTGGTGTACTCGCTTGACTAGAAAATTTTGTTAACTTGGTCAAACAAATACTAGGAGTGACAAGAAATTCGGGTCAAATTTGTGGTAAATATGTTTTGTGATAAAAGTGACTTTGGAAACAAATGTGATCATAAGACTTAACAAATAAACCTTAATATTGTTTGAGCATATCATATAGGATCTAATTAGGTATATTTACTTGCCTTAGGTTGCGAGTAGAAGGTTGCGTATTCGTTTGGGTTGCCTACTTATTGTGATTTGCCGAGAAGTCCTATTATCATTCTAACTTTTGAGGTGAGTTCTCACAGCCCCAACTTTTACCGATTTTACTAATTTTACGATTTTAGGGTGGAAAGCATGATGCGTCTATTAAATTACTATGCTCGTACTTCTTTGTTTTTAAACAATCGAGCATACATGAAATTATTGAACTCGATTTGAACTTGTGGAACTTTGAAAACGTGTTGAACTTGAACTTGATATGTATGTTGTTGTATGCTTGGAATCCGCTACTACTTTTAGCTCACTATATCCCCCTCAACGGTATTGAGATGTCAGTACTTATAGATAGCACTATTAGGAGATTAGCCCCTCCTCACTCTCATCATAAACAAGGTGCATAGTACTAGAACATAAGACTTGTGTTATGATACTTGGTGAACTTGTAACTTATTTTTAGTGTAGGATTGTTACACTAGGTGATTGGATGTTTGGAACGGTTAGGCTGAAATACGTTTAAGTAGTGCCTCGCATAAACACTATATCATACATTTATATTGATTTGATTTGTGTCACGTTACTTTAGTAACGGGGACTGTCTTTGGAAGATTTGATATAAAGTGTTACGTTACTTTAGGTAACGGGAACCCTCTTTGAATACTTGTGTCGTTTTGGATTATCAACTTGTTTTTGGCAACTTGATATTGATTAGGATATACCATTTTGGATATCTACTATTTATAAAACTATTTTTGTGTACATAATCATGTGAGTTCACCAACTATTTTTAATTGTTGACCATTTTTATCATGCTTTTCAGGTGACGTTCCTAAAGTGAAAACTTAGTGCTTTGCATTTCAGTCATTGTCAAGATGTCTACCTATTTGCAAGGATCATGTCTTTTGAAATATCCATGTTCGGATATAAACAATTTATGATGTCTTATGTACTTTTAAACTTGTTTCTTGAAGATGTTGTAATTCAGTTAACTTTACTTTTATTTAATCATGTATGGTATTTTTATCTATCATCTTGTGTGATATTTATTGATACGTCGCACCTCGCGTTTTTGCTTTTAGCGGAGGTGACAGATTGGTAATCAAAGCCTATGGTTATAGAGAACTCTGGTTTTTCAAAAATAAAAATTCGAACAATAACCAAAATGATTTTCTTTTCTAAAAACACCGAACATGAAACGAGTCGACTAGTCTGAGTGGTTGCATCACTAGACCTCAATTAGACATAACTTGATCAACTATGTGTAATTTAGGGAGTATCATGCAAACACTGGGTATAGTCATTATTTTAAACAAGTTTAAAAGGCCGACTTTCCACTTTGGTCACTGAAAAGCATACTAGGAATTATGTGCACCATACACTGCATACTCTTAGATGTCCACTATTTGCGCTTAAATACATCATGCTTGTCTCTTATTGATTTATTTATGTCTCCAGTTTGCTTTTACATCGGTTATTGTTGTCACACTATCCTTCAGCACATTGTTATTACGGACACCGTTATTGTCACAGTATGTCCCATAGATCGTCTTCGCACGTTGATGTTTCCGCGAGTAAATCGCGACGTACACTTAACTACTCTTCGTACCCTTACCCTGCATAACACCTTGAGGAGGACTTGTTGATAAATTCTGAGTTAGAGCTCAAGGCGAGCGGCAGGTGAACTACGTATGTACGACATGTAGAGACGTTCGTTATTTCGCTGTTAGAAATTATGTTGACCTATATTCTAGTCACGTCTCCGTCTTAATTCGTCATACTATTAAGCCAACCATTTTGGCTATGAATGTAAGCATTCTTTGCTTGCTCGCAAACACTATGTTCAGTGGCTCAAGATTTTGTTTCTATGCAACCCAAAGTTGAGTCAAATTTTCAAGAACATTGAGCCTTTTACCAACTTCTAACTTAAGTTCATGACAGTTCTTGTTTGATGAGTTGTGAAATTAAGATTCAAGTTGCTACTTAGCTTAAGACCTTTAAAGAATTCACTCGAGGATGGGCGCAGTTTGGATGATTTGATGTGGATACTCAAATGACATGGATACAACGCGACTATAGAGAGTTTTGGGCCGAAGCAGAAATGTGTGGTGTTTTGTCCTTGCCCTACTAATTATTTTTTTGGTTTAGTTATTGGCAGATGCACTACTGAGGGTGTACTAGTGTAGCTTACCTGCACGGTTATTTCCATACTCTTTCAGACTACGAAATGTGTGGTTCCTTTTTAGTGTGATAAAATGAACTATTTGACTCGATTTTATAGCTCAAGTGTCAAATTTAGATTGATATTAATATCATTATCTTTGGGAAGATTTTGTGTTGCATTATCTTTGTTTATTCACTTGTTTGATTTCATATATTTTGAAAAAAATGTGTGACATATTTATCTTGTAAAATTTTATCCGATTATTTATTTCCTACTTATATAACGAACAAAATGGTAACCTTTTAAATTGCTCAACTAAATCCACATTTTAATAATTATCTACCGATCTATTTTTGACAACCAATTAAATATATATATTTGAGAAGTTTTGAACCAATGCTTAATACATATTATTATTTTTGAGATAAAATATATATTTGTATATATAACTTGCTTGTCACCTATATATATTTATATATCAAAATTTTTGGTTAAATACTATAATTATTATTCCAGTTTAATTAAATTTGTATAGTACATCTATCTTTGTTTAATTATTTCTTTAAATACTTCGTTAAAAAGTGCTATATTCAACCTTAACTGAGTTGAAGATTTTAAACATGTCCATCTCTTAACTTGTTGGGTTTAGTTCCTGAGCCCTTTAGTCTTTCAGTAGATTTAAACATAAAATCCCCTAAGTGTTTCTCAAGCTGAAGTCTTTCAGTTTGAGTCGCTAAAGTTTCTTCAGCGTCAGCTCTTTAGGTCCTTAGAAGATTGGGAAGTATCTTCACTTCAGTGTATGCAGCGGTAGAGAAACTGAAGAAGGACTCTTGGAAAGAGTTTCAATTCAGCTCGGTTGAGAATTCCAAGCTAAACGTTGTCTATCTCCTTAACAGAAGTTGAAACGTGTTGTTTCACTTCTAGAAGGTTTACAAGGCGGGAAAAAGATTGCTTTATGTCACAAGGAATAAAGCAATCTCCTTGGGAAATGTTACTTCTAGAGTTGGTATAGAAGTACAACAACTTTCCTCAAAGGACTGTACCTAGTACTAGAAAGCAAACATGCATTAAATGGTAGCTCAACCACCCATTTAATGCTTGCCACGTAGACTAGGTTAAACTTGTAAACCTTAATCCCTTTGCCTATAAAAGGAAAGGGATTCCCAGAGTAAATGTTATCTCTTCCAATTAATATGAAACACGTTGAAGAGTTCATTTATCTATCAAACAAACTGAATAGAAACTGCTGAAGCTGAAGCTTCAGTTCTAGTCGAATAGTTTGTTTTCTTATTTCTCATAACTTTGGTTAGGGAATAAGTTCAAAGAATATAACACCCCAATTGTGATTCAACAACCTTGCTATTCCGTAAACAAGGTGTATCATAGATTCTTTATTTGATTCTAATAAGAACCTATACGTTGAAAAGTACTTATGTGTGTTTTAAACTTGTTCTTTATATTCTTCATTTATATATATGTTTAAAACCCACTTTGGTGCCATGGAATCTGATTAGTTTAACTTGATAAATCTTATATCAGATTCCAAAGGTCCAACAAGTGGTATCAGAGCCTTGTGGTTTATAAAATCCTTTTAAAAAGGATATATAAAGGCTCAATGACTTTTAAAATCAAGATCCATCTTAAATGGCAGCAGTAGAAGTACCACAGACTCTTGAATACAGGGATGACCAGTTAAATGCCACTCCTGTACTAGAGGTGGAAAATTTTACCAACTGGAAAAAGAGGTTCATGTGCCACATCCTTGGTATTGAACCTCAATTTGAAAATATCATCAAAAATAGTCCTTTTATCCCCATGACAGCTGGTCAAAGGAAGCCAGAAGGACAATGAACTGTAGATAAGAGAAAAGATGCTAACTTAGATCAGCGTCTCAAAAGTCTCATCATGTCCGTCCTTCCAGATGACCAAATGAATTCTGTCATAAACTACTTAACAGCTAAATCAACCTGGGATGACCTGATACTATATCATAAGGGCCTCTCAATGTGAAAGAAAGTAGGTTCATGGACCTAATCTTGTGTTATAACATCTTCAAATTCAAAGAAGGTGAAACATTAATACAAACTTTCACTAGATATAAAGCTTCGATGAATGAGTTAGTAAATGATGACATCAATCTTTCAAAGCTTGAAATAAATACTGGTTTTATAAATGGGTTACCAAAGAAGTGGCTAAGTTTCTACCAAAGTCTCAGAAACACAAATCATGTGAAAGATTCTGAGCTTGCTTCTCTATTTGGTAAACTCAAATATGAAGAAAACCTAATAGACAGTATTTATGAGACTGAAAAGAACAAATCTCTTGTCTCTGTAACACCTTTGTCAACTGCTTTCTTCTCTACCTCTATTATCTAGGACTTTCAAGATAGTCCTGATGATGAAGAGGATACAAGAAGCAGTCACGAGTACCTGAATGACCTAGAAGAAGAATATCAAGCAAGAGCTCTTTTAGCCAAGTCTAAAAGATTCTTCAAGAAGGGTACTCAAAGGTTCAGAAGTGCGAAAGCAACTGACCAAACTGAATGCCACAAATGTGGCAAGAAAGGTCATTTTGCAAGAGACTGCTGGTCAAAAACTTCAGTTCCCTCATATCAATCACCCTTTCAATAAAAAACTCTCAGTTCCTCTCAACACAAACCAAAACTAAGGCCTACCAAAGACTTTGAAGCTAAATACAACAAAGTCAAGGCTAAACTGGCTCTCTTAAGTTCAAGTGCTTCAGCTTCCAAAGCCGCAACTGTTAAAAACAAAGGTCTTATTGCTAAAGCGTATGACTGGGATGAAGAAGAAGTGTCATTAGATGACAATGAAATGGTGGAGGTCAAAGTACTCATGGCACTAGCTAAAGAAAATGATGTTGTCAGCAAAGAAGGCGCCAGAAATGGTGAATGGGTAAAGATCTCCATGATAAAGGTACACACTCTTCTTAAAATGGAAGATAATGATGATAGAAAAACCTACCTAGATTATTTTTGTATCGATCTAAATTATGTTGAAGAATAAAGAAACAATCTTTTGTTAAAACATAGAGATCTTGTTCATGAACTGAATGTATGTAAAAAACATCTTTTAGTATTAAAACAAGCAAAACTTGATTTTCTTACCATGCAGCATGTAAACACTGAAATTCTTAAAGAGAATAAAAACTTAAGAATAGAACTGAAAGAGCTAACAGCAATCACTGAAACATGGCTTAACAGTTCTAACAAAGTAAATCAGTGCATTAGTGAACAAATACCCTCTCAAAAGAAGAGAATTCTGGGAGCTAATCAACTCACTAATGATCCCTCCAATTCTGGGCAAAAAGACATATTCTTTGTAAAATCTTCATTTCTGATGACACAAAAGTGTCCATACCTAGTGTTGAAAGACCCTGGTTTTCTGAAGCTAAAGGTTTTATTCTGCCAAATCATGATACTGGTAGGATACTCCTAGATGAGTCACAAAGAAACACAACTGATCCTTCAGTTACTGTCACTGACTCTTCAGCGACTGATTATGATTCAGCTGATGAATCTTTAGTCTGTAGCACCCCTCTTCCTTCACTAAAGAAGTTGAATGGTGCTGAACCTATTTCTGGACCCAAGACTATCAAATCAATTTTGAAGTCAAAATCCACATTCAAAGCTGAAACTTTAAAAGGTGTCATAATAAATGAATCATCCTCAGCTCCTACTAAAGACAACAAAAGCTCTTCAGCTTCAAAAGTTAACTCAGTTCCTGTTGGTAAACTAAAGAGTGTGAAAATTAAAGATGATCCTCCTTTGGCTATTGTAATGAAAGAACTTAACAACCTAATATTACAATTTAGCAAGAATCAATCATCTTACTTCAGAAATACTCAACCACAACAGGTTCCACAAAATGAACTTCAAAATAAATACAAAACATAATTCAAAAAGTGTTGTGATCTGTGTGGTTTAAACAATCATCTCTTTGAAAATTGTTATAAAGTCCTATTTTGTAAAAAGTGTGAGAGAATTGATCACAAAACTTGTAATCATGTTGAATTCATTTCCACCATGAACATGTCTTAGCATCTCAAAAGTCTGGGTAGATCTTCATCAAGATCTAAAATCCTAAGACCATCAAAATGCTTCTATCCACCATGCATGCATTGTGGATGTATCGATCATTTATCCAACGAGTGTTTATACTATCCTGTATGTGGATTATGTGGAAGTTATAACCATGACACAATTGGTCATAATAGGATTATCTCTCTAGAAAGAGAGATCAATCCAAGAAATCCTCAACATGCCTTCAAAAGATGTGAAGCTTATGGTAGCTCAACTCATACCACAACTGATCACTATGACATTAAATGGTTCAAGAGAGGTGAAGCACTTCAATCCAAAAAGGCTGAAGCTCTAAAATCAACTAGGGCTGAACCATCAAATGCTAACAGATCCAAGACTCCCACTAGAAGGTGGGTTTCTAAGAAAAACTAACCATTCTGAACGTATTTGTGCAGTGTGACATCAGGAAACCTATCTGGTACCTGGACAGTGGGTGCTCGAGGCATATGACTGGTGTCAAGAGTTACCTGCACAAATATGTGGAACAGTCAGGACCTAAGTTGGTGTTTGGAGATGACTCTACATGCATAACTGAAGGTTATGGCTATATCAAATGTAATGGTATAGTTTTCACAAAAGTAGCATTTGTAAATGGTCTTAAGTATAATCTAATTAGCATTATTTAACTCCGTGATGCTAAGTATATTGTTCAGTTTGATGAGAAAAGAGGAACAATCTTCAACTCCAACAAAGAAGTTGTAATGATTGCTCCAAGAGTAAGAGATGTCTATGTTCATGACATGACATCTTTTGCTCAAGAATCCTGCTTCTTTGCCAAAGCCTCTGACAATCTCAACTGGCTTTGGCATAAAAGACTTGCTAATCTAAACTTCAAAACAATCAACAAACTGGCAAAACAAAATCTTGTTATTGGTCTTCCCTCACTTGTCTACTCAAAGGACAAACCATGTTCATCATGTGAAAAGGGAAAGCATCATAGGGCCAGCTTCAAAACAAAATAGACATCTTCTATCAAGAAATGTCTTCATCTTCTTCACATGGATTTATTTGGACTTGTAACTCCTAGGTCCATTAACCATGAAAAGTACACCCTTGTCATTGTTGATGAGTACTCAAGGTACACCTGGGTATACTTCTTGAAGAAAAAAAGACAAGAAAGCACATTAAACCATCATGTAATTTCATTACATCAAAAGAGTTAAAAATCAAAATACATCAAAAGTCAACCAACTCAGAACTGACAATGGAACTCAATTTAAAGACTATCATTCTTTGTCAACTTCTGTGATGAAAAAGGGATTTCTTAAAACTTTTCCTCTCCCTACACACCTGAAAAAATGTTATGCTGACAGTTACAAAAATTAAGAACCCTATAGAAGCTGCACAAGAACAATGCTTTTAGGGATCGACGTATCTAAACAATATTAGAAGGAAGCTGTAGCAATGCAGTGCTACACTCCAAAACAATCCACTATATGAGAAAAAGACATCTCAAACTCCTATATGAATTATTTTGTAAGAGAATCCCAAACATCAATTCTTCTGATCATGTCTATGTGATGTCCATTTACATCCAAATCATAAAGAACACTAGAAAAAATTGAATGAACAAGCTGATGATAGGTTAATTCATAGATACTCAATCTTGTTACCAATGCATTCAGAGTCTTCAATACAAGAAAGATCAGCAACTGAAGAAACCTTAACACATCACATATGATGAAAGCCCTGATTCTAATCAAATTCTCAAAACCTTCATTTGACAACGATCAACCAATGCTAAAAATGAAAGATATCCAACAGATGAATATCTTCACCTCAATGAGCCTTCACAAAGGTATCAAACAAATAGCAATGATGTGTCCTTCATAGAACCCTATGAAAGTCCTAAACCAGTTGTCCTTGAAACTAAAGTTTCATCAGACCAAAATGGTCAAACGAATCAAAATGATTAAACTACTCAGACTGATGAAATCTTAAATGATAATCTGTCTGAACATTCCAATCACAACAATGATGAACAAATCATTGATAATCTCCCAAACACTGAAGACATTCAGATCTCTAAAAACTTATCCTCTCCAAATGTTGAGGATACTTCAGTCTAAGATACATTTCAATACCAAATCCACCCGAAAAAAAAAAAAAAAAAAAAAAAAAATACACAGCCATTCCATTAGTAGTTACTTTACTCTAGCTCCTCAAGTACAGATGGTCCTCCGGACGAAACACATTGAGCTAGTCAATTTCCTTGGACATCCCAGGGGCTGGAATGTCTCACAAGAGTCATGGCCATACAAACTTATAGAATGCTCTTCACACATAGAGAATGCTCTTTGTAGATTTTCTCTCTTAAGAAGAACTAAAAAGGTCTCTGGAAGCACAAAAGCATCCCCGGATGGTAGTTGATGCCCATGAAAGATGAACAAGCACTAATTTGCCAGAAACAAAGTCTGGACATTAGTTCCTGCACCTTATGGCAAAACCATAATTGGCTCAAAATGGGTTTTCAGAAACAAAAGGGATGAAACTGGAATTGTCATAAAAAACAAGGCAAGACTTGTAGCTCAAGGCTACAATCAGCAAGAAGGCATAGATTATGATGAGACCTTGCTCTAATTGTCAAGAACTTAAAGCCGATCAGAATCTTTCTGCCTATGCCACATACATTGAACATCAATTGATTTATCAATGGATAACAAAATTTGCATCCTTACAGTTAAAACTAAAAGTAAAAGTTTTAGTCAAGTACAAACACTAAGTTTATAAGAGCAATTGGTTCCCAAACCATGTTGCAAATTGGACAAAGCCCATTAACGTACTTAAACAACTCCAAGAGCATGTATGATACCTCTTACCTTCTCACCAAACACCATATTGTAAGAGGAAATATAGATAACGCTCTGTTGGTCTACAAAACTCAAACTAATGTGATTTTGGTTCAAATCTATGTTGATGACATTATCCTTGGGTCCACCAGCATAAAATTATACAAACAGTTTGCTAAACTGATGACTCAAAGATATGAAATGAGTATGATAGGTGTCCTCACCTATTTCCTTGATTCATATTAAACAATCTTTGACAGATGCATTTCAATCAACCAAGAAAAATATGTCAAGGATCTGCTAAAAAAGTATAACATAAATGGTTCATCCGTAAAAACTTCAATGGTACCCCCTAACAACTTAGGACCCGATCTCTGTGGCAAAGCTGTAAATAAGATGTCATTATAGAGGTATTATTGATCATTAATATCTAACTACAAGCAACTGACATTCAATTCTCAACTAATTCTTTATGCAAGAAATCAAGCAAATTCTAGAAGGAATCCCACCTTATTTGCTATAAGATAAATATTATTTACCTAAAGGTACTCCTTAAGTCGCTAGTCCGAGGTATCAAAAATGTTGTGGTTTTAACCTAAAAGTGATACACAAACCTGATTATTGCTGGTTGCAACATGGAATAGAAAATCACCTCAGTGCTTAACATTGCTAGAAGGCAAACATAATGTGTTTTAGAGTGCAAAAAGTACAACTATTAAGCTATGTCATCAACTGAAACAGAATAATAGCGTTGCCTAGAATGTTGAGCCAATATATTCTAGGATTGAAAAATCACTCACATGACTTTGACATCATATATTAGAAGAACCCATAATTTATGTGATAACACAAGTGAGTGGCGAATTGCATTCTTCAAACAAAATAAAATCAAACATGCACTCAAGAACAAAAGCATATTGATATCAGATATCACTTTATCAGAGATCATATTCTAAAAGGGGCATTGAATTACATTTCATTCCTACTTAATATCAACTTGCTAATATCTTCACCAAGCCTCTGGATGAGCCAACTTTTAATAGACTGATTATTGAACTAGGTATGCTAAACATTGATTCAAAACCTGAAGCTTCAGTGATTTCATCCCAAACTGAACAAACTTTCATGTTAAATGTCAGTTCAGTTTTTGCATACAACCTTTAGCTTGTTTAACTAAGCAATCACATGTGTCTTATTCATAGATTTGTATGAGCATGTGTGGCTTTGTCACCTTCACTAGAGCACAGATATTGATTAAGTCAAGAACTGAACAAAACTAGCTCATTTTCTTCAGTTCAGTTTAGACAAATAATTTTATCTAAATCTTCAGCTATCTCTCGATTGAAGTAACTGAGCAATCATATATGTCTCATTTATGGATTTGCATGAGCATTTATGGTTTTGTCGCATTTGCTGGAAGATTGATGATAATAAAGATTACAATAATCTGTTCAACATGACATAACATCAAACTTGAACCTAGTCCAGCTTTTTCAAACATCAATCTAAAGGTCAGTTTTTTTTACCAAAACAATGTCTGATTTTTAACATTAATATATTTAATATATTAAAAGAAGAAATCCAAAAGTTAGAATGACCTCATCATCTTTCTCTCACATACTTTTACAGTTAAATAGATGGTTGTTCACTGTTCTAGGTGTCAGATGCATGCTTTGCTGACTTTCATTAAATACAAAGTTTAGCACACATGTTGAAAACAAACCCTAAACATTCCTATAACTTCACAACCTCAAAAGATAATTACATTTTCTCAAAGAAAAACTGTAACTTCATCAATCATATAAATCACAACAAACCATTCAACAACTCACTTTTTACAATCTCATCAACAACACATACACACCCCTTAAACTAGATCAAATCTCTAAAACCCTAACTATCCACAATGGCAGAATCATCATCAAATAATCCCTCATCACCTGAAATCACTCTCAAAGAAGAACCTGTCACTCTTGACAAACATGAAAGCCCAAACCCTTTCTTACCTGCAACTCAAGTTGAGTTCACCTTTGAGGAGATTGCTTTCACCACCAATAATGAAGTTGCACTTCTATATCCCTCACACCCTAACCAAGCATACTTTAAGGATGTGTCAGACTTTATTTCCAAATGCTGTCTAAAGGAAGCATTTACAAAAGCTCCAACTCAATACAAAGAGTACCTGAGTGAATTTTGGTATACGACAAAGACCTTAGAAGACTCTAAGGTTTAGGTATCCACTCCTACAGGTGAAGTTAGAGGAGACATAGGTATTACCACTTTTAGAAATGCTCTTAGGGCACAATACCTACCTCACTCAAGTATGTATGTTTCCCCACCCTCTATAACAACAGTAAGACCATGGTTTGCAATAATAGGATACAATGGGGAGATTGGGGCAAAAGGAACTCTAAAAAAGAGTTGTCTTCCTCCTAGGTAGAGGTTGCTGATGGGTCAAATCATTCAGTGTTTAGGTGGTAAAACAGGTGGCCTAGATCAAATATCTAATAAGGATGCTACTATCTTGTATTGTCTGGCCAATGGGGTACATGTAGATTATGCCAAGTTAAGATAGGAGAATCTGATTCATAAGCTAAACAAGAAGACTAGGGAAAAGATTGTTCCCTATCCTAGGTTTATATCTCTTCTACTTGAACATATGATGCCTAAATATGATAATGAGGAGCTCACCATAAACCCTACTCAGGTCTTCAGTGTTCACAACTAGACACTGAAGCCAAACCAACCTGAAGAACCTCCCTTCACTACCCACATGAAGGCCATCTACAAGTTAGATGTGCATGTGGTCTCCAAAGCTCCAAAACCTTCCTCACAAACTGAGGAGGTTCCCTAAGGCAAAAAGCCTGGAGCTAAAAGTGGACTCAAAAGAAAACAATCTTCAAAACACACATCTGAGTCCCAGATTGAGGCATCCAAATCCAAAACTGGCCAATCAGAAACAGAAACTAAGTCCAGTTCGGCCAAGGACAAAAGCCTAAGCCATCTTTCACCTCCCACTCTAGTGGTTGATGAAATGCATAAAGAGGCACATCAAGTAGCTGGTGGCCTAACATCTTTAGGGGCCACCAGTGAAGAAAGAGCCCACCCTCAGATCAGTAGTGGTATGTCTGCATTTAACTCTTATTGAACCTGTTTATTTAGCTTCTTTCATTTGCACTCTGAGTTGCATCAGGACATGATGCTTCAGCAGATTCCACAACCGAAGCTGATACTGGATTATCTGCTTCTTATGATTCTATATCTTCATAACAGGATATGGATGAAGGAAACAAAAAACTATTCATTTGATCACACATTTGCAGGGTCTAATCCAAGTGTTCTTGTAGATACAACCAAATCTGCTAGAGATGAGTTAAAAACTGCCCACACTGATTTTGGTACAAATGAGGAATCCAGAGATGATGATATCTCGAAGAAAATAAAGCTGGAGGATTTATCAGAAATTTTGAAAGACACAAGATCTGCATTCTTTACTCCTGAATCCCTACAAGATGACCCCATCATTGTTACAGATGAGAGTAAAGAAGAGGAAGCTAAAGACACTTCAGTCCCACCTCCTCCATCTCCAAAATCAGCTCAAATTCAAGAGTTAATGACTCATGTTTTATTACTTAAGTCCCAGAAGGATGAGCTAGAACAACAAAAGGCATCAGCTAAAGCTGAAGTTCCCTGAATGAAGGCTAGGCCCTCATATCCAGACGTCAACCAGCTTACTACTCTTTTGGTAACCTCTCTAAAGCCTGAACTCTCTAAACTCTTGGCCTCACATAACTTTGCTAGCAGCTTACCAACTGAACTGAAAGAGCTCCCCTTAAAATTCACTGAATTATCTAGAGAGATTAAAGAGCTAAAGTAGCATGTTAAAGATATGGAAATCGAGCTACATGGGGACTTAAAAGAGATTCCAACAAAACTAGAGACCTTTACTTCCACTATCTCTAGTGTTACATCCCAGGTTGCTGAACTAAAGAACATTCAATAGGAACTTCTAGCAGAGCTTTAAGCTTTACCAGTTCTAGTTTCTTCAGTTCAGAAATAGCTCAAGACTTTAGATTCCCTTCCAAGTCTATTAAACAAGGTTACTAAAACCTTGAACAGGTTTGCCACTGTGGTGGAAAATGCATCAGAAGCTATGACCAAAGATGTTCCTTTAGTAGGCCAAGTAACTGCTTCACCTGCTGAGGGGGAGAAGAACACCAAGGATGCTGAAACAAACCTGAAAGATGAATTAGTTGATCTATTAGGTACAAATGTTGTAACACAATACTACAACAAAAAGTTACTATTTGATAAATACTGTGACAAGATGCTGAAAAGAAAGAAAAGCCCTAAGATAACAAAATGTGAAGTAAAGAAAGGCCCTATCACACTAAAAATATATAGGGAAGACGGGTCTGAAGAAGTCATCTTAAATCTCAAGGTCAGTGATCTACATTTAGCTAAATGGAGAGAAGTAATACAAGCTTGTCCAGACAAAAGTAAAAAAGGATGGAAAACCATTTATGATCTGGTAAAGATAAGATTGGATCAGCTGACTCAAACTGAACAAGAACTCAAGATTGACTTAAAAGAACTCAAGATTGACTTAAACAAACCCCTAAAAGAACAAGATCCTCTGAATGAGCTAAATGAGTTAGCTAACAAGAAAAGAAAAAGAACTAGTGACTTAAAAGACCATTCCAGGTCAACAAAGAAACACAAGTCATCAAGTTCAGCATGAAGAAGAGGTTAACATCTAAGATAGTAGAATGGAAACTATTTGTAATAACTTTATCTTTTGTAAATGTATTGTAATAAAAGTTAGAATGAAAGGTTATCAGTTTATGTTGTTCAATTTATATCAGTTGCGTAAGAAGAGAAGTTATTTTACCACACTTACAACAAACTGATTTAACTTAGGCTATTGTATACTTCAAAATTAAGGGGAGATTGTTGGGTTTAGTTCCTGAGCCCTTCAGTCTTTCAGTAGATTTAAACATAAAATCCCCTAAGTGTTTCTCAAGCTGAAGTCTTTCAGTTTGAGTCACTGAAGTTTCTTCAGCGTCAGCTCTTTAGGTCCTTAGAAGATTGGGAAGTATCTTCACTTTAGTGTATGCAGCGGTAGAGAAACTAAAGAAGGACTCTTGGAAAGAGCTTCAGTTTAGCTTGGTTGACAATTCCAAGCTGAATGTTGTCTATCTCCTTAACATAAGTTGAAACGTGTTGTTTCACTTCTAGAAGGTTTACAAGGCGAGAAAAAGATTGCTTTATGTCAAAAGGAATAAAGCAATCTCCTTGGGAAATGTTACTTCTAAAGTTGGTATAGAAGTATAACAACTTTCCTCAAAGGACTATACCTAGTACTAGAAAGCAAGCGTGCATTAAATGGTAGCTCAACCACCCATTTAATGCTTGCCACATAGACTAGGTTAAACTTGTAAACCCTAATCTCTTTGCCTATAAAAGGAAAGGGATTCCTATAGTAAATGTCATATCTTCCAGTTCATGTAAAACACATTGAAGAGTTTATTTATCTTGCAAACAAACTGCATAGAAACTGCAAAAGCTGAAGCTTCAGTTCTAGTCGAATAGTTTGTTTTCTTACTTCTCATAACTTTGGTTAGAGAATAAGTTCGAAGGAGATAATACCCTAATTGTCATTCAACCACCTTGCTATTCCGCAAGCAAGGTGTGTCATAGATTCTTTATTTGATTCTAATAAGAACCTATACGTTGAAAAGTACTTCTGTATGTTTTAAACTTGTTCTTTATATTCTTTATATATATATATATCTGTTTAAAACTCACTTTGTAGCCATAGAATCTGATTAGTTTAACTTGATAAATCTTATATAAGATTCTAAGGGTCCAACATAACTATATTTATGTGAATATATATGTACTGCTTAAAGGTACGGTTTGTCAAGATTCTAATGAAGTGAATTTTTATGTTAATTTTAGAAATATGTCAGGAAGAAGCACACGTAGCAACCTTGCCAACAAAACCAACCCTCCCAATGAAACAACAGACGAAGTAACTCGGCAACTTAACACTGCATTGCAGAACTTGCTAACTCAACTTGTTCAAGCTTTTAGAGGTTACCGAGCAAATTAAGGAGATGTCATTCAAAGCTGCAGTTACAAGACATTTAGGTCTTGTGGTTCCAAGGATTTCTTCGGCACAAAAGGTGCAGTTGGTTTATTAACATGGTTTGAAGGCATAGAGGCTGTACTCCATATCAACAAGTATCCCACATAGAACCAAGGTGAATTTGCGTCTTGTATGCTGCAAGGTCACGCCCTAACATGGTAGAATACCCTTGTTTAAACTTGAGGACGTAACATCTGCTATTAAAGCCCAACCTTGGAAGTATTATAAGAATCTGTTGATGGAGGAATATTATCCTGATGATGAAATTCAGAAGTTAGAATCAGAATTTTAGAACCACAAGATGGTTGGGTCAGATATTGACGGGTATACAGCGAGATTTAATGAGTTGGCAAGGTTGGTTCCACACATGGTTACCCAAGAGAACCAGCGTGTCAATCACTACATTCGAGGTCTAGCTCTTGAAATCAAGGTAAATGTCACTTCATCTAGACCTACTACTATTCAAAGTGCTGTGAGCATGGTCAACCGTTTGACCACCGATGGTATCAAGGATGGGCTTTTTAAGAAGAAAGAAAATGCTGGAAACAAAAAGAGGTCGAATGATCAGTTCAAGAACCAAGGCAGGAATGATAGAAACAAGAGACAAAGGACCAGAAGAAACTTTACTATAAACCACTCACACGGATCAAGGACAAGGTCAACCGTCATGTAATGCTGGTCAATCATTCGAAATTGTGTAAAAGTGTAACTATCCATCATTTTTGGCTAACTGCCTCTGTATGTCGATGTAACCAAGTGGGTTACTTCACCCGATACTGCATGGGTAGAGCTATTAATAAAAGATCAAGACCAACTTGTTATGAGTGTGGAGATCCTAACCACTTTAGGAGGAATTGTCCAAGGATGAACCGAGCCACTACCTTAGGAGGAAATCGCCCAAACCCTATGCTAGCAATCAAAGAAAATCCCAACCAAGGGAACAATAGGAATCAAGCATGTGGTAGAGCCTTTGCCCTAGGTGTTGCTAAAGCTCCTCAAGATCCTAACATCGTGACGGGTATATTTTCTATGAATGATCATTTTGCTACTGTTCTATTTGATTCTGGTGTTGATTATAGTTTTATTTCGTCCGAACACTCTTTTTCTGTTGATTGATATGAAAACTAGTGTCATAAGCCCCGGTTACGAGATTGAAATAGCGAATGGCCTTAAAGTAGAAACCAATAAGATTGTTCGAGGTTGTAGACTAGAACTAGAAGGTCATACATTTATCATCGATTTGATTCTTTTTGGACATGGTAGTTACGACGTGTTTGTGGGAATGGATTGGTTATCCAAGCGTAGAGCTAAGATAGTTTGCTTTGAGAAAATTGTCTAAATCTCGTTATCTAACGGGGAGATTTTAGAAGTTCATGGAGAACGTCCTGAAGGGAACCTCAAATAGTTGATGACAATGAAAGTAGACGAGAAGAAACTCAAAGATATCCCTGTTGTATGTAACTTCCTTGGTGTAGCATCTCATATTTTACGGTCAATATTTTAACGGAGCTCTAAATTCCATTTCTAATTTTTATAGAATTTATTATTTTTGTTTTTAGCCGTTTTATCAAAAATCGCCGTTTTTAGCTATTTTCGTGTCCTGTGTTGGATAATTATCCGTTTTAACGTTTGAGAAATCAATAATTCCATATTTTAGCTTTGAGAGCTTATTTATTTTTCAATTTAGTATTTTTCATCTTTTATTCGTGTTTGGCCGAACCGCGTCAAAAATCGTGATTTTTATAACAAATAACGAGTTAAATAGGTTATTGGGACCAAAAACAAAGTAATACGAAAAATTTACCAAACGAAAGCCCAACCAAGCCCACCCATATGGGAGGGCCGGTTATTAAGCAAAACAAATGCCCTTTTTCAAAAACTAGACTATAACGAAGCACTCGTTATAGCGAACTAGGTCATTTTCAAAACCCTAGACTATAACCGTTTTTCAAAAAAATTTAAGAGTCCTTCACCATTGTCCGATATCCACGCGCGCTTGCTCCCAGGTAACTTATATGCTCCCTTTTGCATCCTTATTGCTATTATATTAATAATGAGTATATAATGCTTGGTAATTCTTTTGCTCTCATACGTCTATCTTATGACGTCATATTATTTTCTTTATATCGGTCGGTTATATATACGCTGACCATTCCAATTATCGCGTACTTCCTGTTTTCTTATTTTCTCCCTCGAACGTCAATACTAGTATTATATATGGATACTCATACATATATGAGCTACTCTCCTCTCAAATTCTTACGCTTATTTTCGGGATCATCACCATCTATATATATATATATATATATATATATATATATATATATATATAATAGTAATTCATATAAGTGTTGACTATTTATAGTTACTTTTGGCTATTTTTTTGAACTTTCGAGTAAAGCTGGTATTTTAATGGGAAATTTTTGGCTTAAATCCTACTGTGTCTTTGCATAAATGAATAGGCTAATATGTTAGGTCCTAATGGCGAGTTGGATGGAACGCCAACTCTTCCGGATGGTCGTGATACGACCAAAACCGTAGAAACAAACTTAGTGTGTACCCATAATATGTAATGCAAATAGTTAGGCTTATAACTAATTTTATTTGACTTGGAGGCTATTGAGTTTCTATATGGGTGAAGGGTAAAACATATGAGGACCATGTGGTTCTTTGGATAAATCAATAGCTATTCCGGATGAATAAGTTACGACTAGAACGGCCAAACTAATCATTAATTGTGCCCAGATTGTCAAAATGAGTTTGAGACCAATATTTTCATATTAAGTGTGGAGTTTGTTAAAACTCCTTAGATCATTTATAATTTGAGATTGTTTAGATCTCATCTAGGATTAACAAGAACAAAGTTCATAGAATATGTATAGCGGAATTAACATAAGAACAATGTAATTGTAACAAGGTTTTTCTTCATTTTCATTCACTCCAAGCCCCAAATTCTATATGATCTATATAGAACGGTTACTCTAACTAGTAACAGGGTCAATTCGACCTTGAGGCTAAACCAACTATCATCTAGGCGTTTACAAAGACCATACGCCTAGAACACACACTTATTTAGTCGACTACATTTTTCTGTGCACCTATAAAACTATGTCTATGGATCTCTTTATATAATAGAGTCCATAAGACTTACAAAGGAAATCTATTTGAATTAGGAAACTTGTCAATTAGCATTAACTTCAGTCTTCTGTTTGACTAATCATCATTAACTTCAGTCTTCTGTTTGAATTAGGAAACTAATAAATCAGCATTAATCTTCAACATTAATGTTTGACTAATCTTTATCTTTAACATTAATCTTGATCTTGTTTCCTTCTTTAACATATCTTGTAGAATCCTCCATTATTTGTAGAATTCCATAATGTCAAATCAGTCCCTCTTGTTTCATTCTTTTGTTCTTTTTTCTCATCAAATATATAATTCCTAACATTAAGTTCCCCATTTTCCAATTAAAACCTGTAGGATTTAGATAAACTTAAACATGGGCTTTTGTTTTGGGTCAAACGGAGTTATAAAATGGGAATTATGCTAAAAACGATAGAACAAGAAAACGTTTTAAATAATCAGATTTGGCACATGATGGTAAAAGGATAACTTCACTTAGGATCTTAACACTTTGAGTATTTATCTTGTAATCTCAGTAATAGAGTCTAACATCTTGTTTAAAGCGAAAACCGTTCATTTATACCTATTATGAATTTTGAAATATAGGTCCATTAAGTCAGACTGCAAAGGGCAGGAATGTTTATGTAATGATAGTTACTTACATATGTGTATAGTACTATGGTAAGTCTTAATAAATTCTTTTTCTTTGATATTTTATAAGCGATGCAATGATCTCTAAAACATTAACGCGACTTTATTTTATTTCCTTTTTGATAATATTGACATTCGGTGTACTTTGTCAATTCCACTAGTTATTTTATTGTCCGACTCCGAGTCCGAACACTCTTCTTATGCTTTTGAATCACGTATGTTGTGTTTGTAATCCATTATTATGAAATCTTCCAATTGATGGGAGTACGACTTTATCTTGTCACCTCGAATCGTGCCGTCTGTTGGCACACACCTCTGGATTGCGATTGTCTAACGTCTCATTATTTTCCTCGTCACTTTTTATGATTTTGAAGAATCATGCCGTCAAAGATACACCCCCTTTTTACTTAATGTAGCTTTTGATCTTGTTTTGATATTGTATTTTGTGTCGGCCATACTTAAGTAGGATGATTTATAATCATCTTATTGAAATGAATTAGGACGCTTCTTCATTTGAATAAGGAAATTATAAACCGCTGAACCATGAGTTCATAATTCATCACTTACATAGATTGGGACGCCTCTTTATGTAAGTAAAGAATTGTGAATAACTGGGCTTATGTGTATTCGACATAGCGTGTGTTCATCCGTACGAATCATTCTTTGGGTTATGAACTCCTTTCGACTCGTAAATTGTTATATGGATTTTTTTTCCAACTGTGGATCAACCGTCGCAAACCCTATGGAGATAAGTCGAATAGAGCACCGGGACGGCGCTCCTTTAAGGTGGGAAGACTATAGCATCTCGTATTTTACGGTCAATATTTTAACCGAGCTCTAAATTCCATTTCTAATTTTTATGGAATTTATTATTTTTGTTTTTAGCCGTTTTATCGAAAATCGCCGTTTTTAGCTATTTTCGTGTCTTGTGTTGGATAATTATCTGTTTTAACGTTTGAGAAATCAATAATTCCATATTTTAGCTTCGATAGCTTATTTATTTTTCATTTTAGTATTTTTCATCTTTTATTTGTGTTTGGCCGAACCGCGTCAAAAATCATGATTTTTATAACAAATAACGAGTTAAATAGGTTATTGGGCCCGAAAACAAAGTAATACGAAAAATTTACCAAACAAAAACTCAACCAAGCCCACCCATATGGGAGGGCCGGTTATTAAGCAAAACAAACGCCCTTTTTATAAAAAAAAATTATTATGGAAGATATACTAGTAATTATCCTCCTATATAAAGTCCTAAATATTCTTTCTATTCCCATAAAACACACGCACACACCGATTATAATAAAAACCATCAGTCTTCCCTTTTTTTCTTCCTGTGTTTGACGACAGAACCAAAAACACCACCATCAGTCATCAAAAATCCACCCTAACCATCTCATTATACTCCAAATTAATCCTACACTAAACCCTAATCATCCTTCATCTCTAAAAACCACCATGCATCAAGTAGTAAAAAGTTCATGATTTCATTTAACTTTTGATTATTGGGTTTTAATCTAATTGGGTGCAATTAAGGTATCTAGGGTTTGATTACTAGTGTTTTTCACAAGATTTGAGTAGAAAAATCAAGACTTTTCGTCCTCTCTTGCTCCTTCTTGTTTTCGGCCAAGACATCAAAACCACAAGGGTTTGTGGTTTTGACCAATCACTTGTTTCCCTATCTTCTTGTAAGTATTTTCTTTGATTTTGATTTGGTTTTAAGTATATATGTGTATGCATGTTGATTTTGATAATTAGGAATCCATGGTTAATTTGTGAAAAGATGATTTTTGATTCGTGAATATTTGAGGATGATCAAATAGTTTAGTAGTGATTATAGGTTAGTGTGGTTATGTTGAATGCAAAATTGGTGTGAAAAATTTAAGATTTGCGAGGGTTTGTAAATCCTCAATTAGACCAGAAAGTTTAGGCTTCATTCAGCAAGTTGAGCGTTGTTGTAAACTAAGATTTAAGAGATTAGTATAGTGGTGGTCGTTACAATGAACGTGTGGTAAAAATTTGGGCATCCAACTCTTAAAAACGAAAAAGATATGGCATTTTGAAGTGTGAAAACTATAGCGGCAAAATTCTGCACACACTATTTTTGCGCAAAATTTTGGTCAATCTTGCGCGAAGTGTAATTTTCTCATGCCAATAGGTTTTCTAGATTTTCAGGACCCTATGACTATCTACTTCGAGTCTATTTTCTAACGAGATAGGCCTCGTCGATTTCCAGAATGTAAAAGTGAGTCAAAACCTTTGTACAAGATTAAGTGTAAAAACTGTGTTTGCTGTCCAGAATTTAGATTGTAAAGATGCAGTGAGCAGGCGGATCAAAACTTAATATTTATCGACAAAATTTAGACTGTAGCATCTTCATAATATGTATGACTTCCCTGAATTTTTCTAGAAATTTTGTAAGGTATAGATAGGTCAGATAGTGCTAAACGTTTGCAAAGTCCAGTAGACCCTGTTTTAGAACAAGTGTCATTGATGTGTCTTTCATAATAAGATTACTTAGGCTATGGCTTATGGGTGAATTATGGTAGTTAAATAACATATAAGGGAAGCTTAAGATGGAGGGAGATCGACTAGTTCGATCATTTAGCGTTCCATTAAGTAAGCCGATCGTTTAGCTAAAAAACGGATAAAATTTCAGAAAATGTGTAATCAATAGAAACATTAAGTAATGTAGTCCATGGATTCCAAAGTATCATTTTTCATGCACATTATATATATGTACATTGAGTTGCGTATTTTATATAGCTCGCGAATCAATCGCATATTATTTTTATTAATAGGTCGCGGTTGATTGTCGGCGTTCATTTCTATCCTTGTTTGGATATCTTGATCCCATCTTCTATTCTCGGTGAGTTCATAGCTCCACCCTTTTCTTTTCTAATGGTTTCCATAAACTGTTTTCGGGGTGAGAATACATGCTCGTTTTACTAAGCCAACTTCTACTACTTAAGCATTACATGACTATTTTTTACTAAAGCTTTTACTTGCTTATTACATGACTTTTAATACATGGCTGTTTACTTATGAATTTACTAAAGCTTGATTTGCTTACTACATGATTTGAGATCACTAAATTCTTATATATGAAAACTAAGAGTTTTTAACACATTACTTGTTTTACATTGGACACAAGTGTTATTCAATTGTATGCTATCCAGATTAATGCTTGAATATTATTGCATATGTTGCCTTATTGCCATTAAGTCCCTACTTATCATGAACCGTTATTGCTATAGTAGTAAGCGTAAATATTATGGGTAGATCTATCAGGACCGACAATCCCCACCTTTCTTTGAGGTCACAAGTTGATCATGGTGCATTTAACATTAGGAGTACTTTTAGGATGTAGGCAAGCATCCTATACATTTGGGGCACAAACTTGTTAAGGTTTCGGGGTAATGAGCTTAGTTCAATAATATATATTTCATTTAGACTTGGTGAATTTGTTTCTCTTGTCTACATTACTTAATTCTTGTGGTCCACTTTTGAACATTACCTAATTTATTAAATCACTACCTGGATTTCGGAAAGAATACTTATAAATATTGTAACACTACTTTTCTTACTGAAACATTATTTGATTTATTTCAATACTGCTTTTACTTAACCCTATGAATTCACCAACATTATTGTTGACGTTTTTGCATGTATTTTCTCAGGTTATTTTATCGCTTACTGAGCCTTGGGAGCATTTGAGTCGCGCAAATATCAAAACTTTAAAGACTCGGGTTTTCTTCACATTCGATAATCATCTTTCTTTAAATATACAAATGAGTCATGTATAAACTCTTGTAACTTTTGTTAAAAAGGAAATTATTGGGACCTGAATTTACTCTGATTTATTTTATTCAATCGAATGTGACATTTTATTAAACGTCTCTTTTGAGGTCGTTTTCTGTAACTTGTACTTTATGCTATGAAGTAGCACCCCAAGTGGTATTCCGTTGCGTTGTGATTTTATGGGGGTGTTACACATGGTGTGTTCCCAGAAGATCTATCGAGTTTAGCCCCATCTCGCGAAGTAGAATTTCGCATAGATCTTATTCCTGGAGCTATGCTTGTTGCAAAATCACCTTATTGTCATGCACCTACGGAAATGCAAGAACTGTCAAACCAACTTAAGGAGCTCCAAGACAAAGGTTTTATATGACCTAGTTCTTCACCTTGGGGAGCTCTAGTGTTGTTTGTTAAGAAGAAAGATTGTTTGTTTTGTATGTGTACCGATTATCAAGAACTAAACAAGCTGACTATCAAGAATCGCTACCCTCTTCCCAGGATTGATGACTTGTTCGATCAGTTGCAAGGGTCACGATATTTTTCAAAAATAAACATTCGTTCTGGTTATCATCAGTTGAGAGTACGTGAAGAAGACATTCCCAAAACTGCATTCAGGATGAGGTACGAACATTTTGAATTCACGGTCATGCTTTTCGGTCTGACAAACGTTCCCGCGGTATTCATGGACCTATATGAACCGCGTATGTAAGCCGTATCTTGATGACATCCTGATTTATTTAAAGTCCAAAGAGGAGCACGAAGTTTACCTGAAGTTGATATTGGAGTTGCTTGAAAAGGAGAAATTGTTCGGGAAATTCTCAAAATATGAATTTTGGCTACAATAGCTTCATTTTCTCAGATATGTAGTGTACACTGAAGGTACATGTGGATCCCAACAAAATTGAAGCAGTAAAGAACTAGAAGCCCCCAAAGACCCCAACTGAAATCCGTTCATTGTTAGGATTGACAGGATATTATAGGCGATTTATCGCAAACTTCTCAAAGATTGCAAAGCCTCTCACCCTATTGACTCAAAATATTAGAAATTTGAGTGGGACGATGAGCAGAAGAACGCCTTTCAGACCAAAATGGAATGTGCTGTGATGCCCCGATTTGGCACTTCCCAAAGGGTAGATGATTTTGTAGTTTATTGTGATGCATCGAACCAAGGTTTTGGTTGAGTATTGATGCAGAGAAACAAAGTGATTGCATACGCATCCATATAACTCAAAATCCATGAGAAGAACTACACCACTCATGATTTAGAGTTGGTCGCAGTGGTATTTGCTCTTAAAATGTGAAGTTACTACTTGTACAGAACAAAGAGTGTTAACTAAACTGATCATAAAAGACTTCAGCACATTTTTAATCAAAAAGAATTAAATATGGTTACAGAGATGGACGATAGACTTTTCTGTGTTATGACGTGCGAGATTTGCTATCACGCAGGTAAAGCAAACATAGTAGCTAATGCATTAAGTAGGAAGGAGTGGATGAAACCGAGACAAGTTAGAGCTTTGAGCAAGACGATCCACTCTATCATTAAGGCTAGGATATTAGAAGCACATAACGAAGCTTCCAAGGACGTCAACACTCCAGCAGAAATGTTGCGAGGATTGGACAAATAGTTTGAAACAAAAGAAGATGGCAGATTGTATTGTGTTGAACGAATCTGGGTGCCAACATATGACAATTTGAGAACCTTGATCATGGATGAAGCCTATAATACAAAGTATTATGTATATCCTAGGACAGACAAGATGTACTATGATCTACGAGACTTATATTGGTGGCCTGGAATAAAGAAGGATATTGCTATGTATGTTAGTAAGTGTTTGACTTGCTCTAAAGTCAAAGCAGAACAACAGAAACCCTCAGGATTACTTCTCGAGCCAGAGATTCCCGAGTGGAAATGGGAGAAGATCACTATGGATTTTATAACCAAGTTACCTAGGACCAGTAGTGGACATGACACGATTTGGGTCATAGGTCCATCATATGACCAAAATTGGCATTTCTTAGCTAGCCGTGAGACTACTTGAATGTGAGGGGATTTACAAGATTATACATCAATGAGATTATAGCAAGGCACGGTGTGCCTATGACAATGATATCTGATCGTAACAGTCGTTTCACATCAAGGTTTTGGCAATTGCTATAGAAAGCATTAGGAACACAACTAGATATGAGTACTGCTTACCATCCTTAGACCGATGATCATAGTGAGTGTACCATTCAAACATTGGAAGATATGCTTAGAGCATGTGCAATTGACTTTGGAGGAAACTAGGATACTCATCTTCCACTAGTCTAATTCTCGTAGAACAATAGTTACCACTCAAGCATAAAGTGTGCTCTATTTGAAGCATTGTATGGAAGGAAATGTAAAACTCCTATAGCTACAGCAAAATTAGGAGAAAGAAAGCTAATTGGACCGGAGATTGTCTAGGAGACTACCGACAAGATTGTTCAAATCAAGGAAAGACTTAAGGCTGCACGAGATCGCCTAAAAAGTTATGCTGACAATCGGTGAAATCCGTTAGAGTAAAGTGTTGGCGATAAAGTACTACTCAAAGTATCGCCTTGGAAAGGCGTATTATGTTTTGGCAAGAGAAGCAAGCTTTCACCGAGATACGTAGGACCATTCGAGATTGTCGAACGAGTCAGTCTTGTAGCTTATAGATTGCGTTTACCGCAAAAACTTGTAGGCATTCACGACACGTTTCACATGTTGAACCTGAAGAAATGCCTGGCCTATGTAAATTTTCACGTGCTGCTAGAAGAGTTCAAGATCGACAAGGGATTACATTTTGTTGAAGAACCTATTGAAGTCATGGACCGAAGATGTCTAGAAGCTAAATCAAAGTAAGATTCCCATTGTAAATAGTTGTTGGGAATCCACGAGGACTAAATTTACTGCGGAACAGATAGGAGGACGAGTGAAGCACAAGTATATCCGTACTATTGCGAGCGCAAACTTAAGTCGGATATACGATGGAACTCGGGACGCAGTTTCTTTTAACGAGGGAAAACTGTAACATCCGTCAATTTTTAAGGTCAGTAACCGAAAGCAAACATATAATATATCGACTCTTTTAATTATTTTGGAGTAACTTTTATGGTCATATAATTTTAGCAATAATCGCTCATTTTCTTAGGAACCCTAGTTACACGAAAGCACCTTTGACCTAATGATCCTAGTTAACGGTCATGATGACTAACGATATGCTCAAATAATATTATTATAACAATGTCAAAACATATGGGAAAAAATAATTTAACAGACTTACAAAACTATTTTAAAAGTTACGTTTTACGTCACTTTATGTATTTACCAAATGCCTATGCATAATACATTTTAATTTAAACCATTTAAACAATACATACACTTATAAAATATTTAATAAAATATACAAAACTATGTGACAACCGTTTATTTCAGGTTAGCAACCGTTGAACCTTTATGTGCAATAAATAAATATTTTTAGGTCATTGTTTAATTTTATACTTTCATTATTATTTTACTTTTGAGTAAAATTTATTTTTACGGTTAACAGATTAGGTTGTCTCGTGTTCATAATAAAACATTATTTAAACGTGATCCTGGCTATAGATTAAATATCCGTCTACGTGCTCTTCATATTTTTATTATTTCAGATAAGTATCCCATATGTCATAGTTTTATTTTTATCATATACGTTTTCTATTTGTGGTTGCGTCTAAACTTTTACAAAGTTCTACCTTTTTACCCATTAGCCTAAACAATACCCACTTATACAAAATTGTATAGAAACTACACAATATAATTTTGTTTTCTCTACTACCCATATGTGTCACTCTATTATGTGTCATGCAAAGACATTATTAAGAGACACATGTCTCTTGAGTCTTGCATGACATACACCACACATCTATCTCATTTTTTATCATTACTAGTTCACAAAAAATATGTATTCTTCCTTTTCTCTCTTGCTAAGATCGTCCAAGGTAAGACAGACACCAAAACCATACCAAATTTTCACAAGTTTCCAAGAAAAACATCACCATTTAACCTCTTATTACCTAGAAAATGCAAGAAACCATCAAGAATCCATCCAAAGTACACCATCATGAAAGTATTCAATCTCAGCCCATATTTCATCTTAATCCTTTCTTGAAGATTTATAGGTAAGAACTTAGGTGCAAGATGACTTATGTCTATATTGCACCGAAAGACTCTTAAAAATCAAGTTTTGTTACACTTTCTTTTAAGTTCCTTATGAGTAATATTCACAAAGTGATCGACTGTAAACATGACATATTTGGACACCCATGTCTATATAAAAATAAGTTATAAACTTGGTTTGGTCATTTTTGTGGCTTGGATAAAAGATTTATGCTTGAAAGTCTAGTTAGAAAATCACAATCTTGTCATTTTTGGCACTTTCTTTAACAAGTATTTTATAGGTCTTTTTAATAAAGAACCTACTAAGATTTTTGCATAAATATGTTGTTAATATATGTCTAAAAGGATATTTGGAATTGTCTTGGTCGTTTTTGAGAGTTTGTGTTGGTGAAAGTGCATGTAAAGGACCTATATTTTCAAGACAACTTGCTGATTTCATTTTATGTCATCTTGTAATGATCATAACTTGGTCATAAAATAAGCTTTTGATGCAATTCTTGATCCTAACATCAAACCCTTTGAAATAGATATCCAAACATTATAATATCACCTAATGGAAATGATTAAAAGTTATTCAAAACCTGTTTTCAAGACAAGTGTGTAAATCTGTGAATTGTTCCAGATTTGTTAGAATGTATGTTTTTGAGTGTATCTCACTCATGACTCCATGTCAAAAGCTAAAATTTTAACTGTATTTATTTTAAGATATGATAAACATTTCATCAAAAACTTGGAGTCCTGATTAATTGTTAAGACCCTCTAGTCATCAACGTAAGACAGCCTATCCAGATTTCGCTGTTTTGAGTCAGGTATAAATGGTCGGCTATAAGTATTAAATAAATTTCGTGAAAATTGTAGGAGACACTTAAAACATGGTATTTGACCTGGTGTACTAGCTTGACCAGAAACTTCTGTTAACTTGGTCAAATAAATACTTGGAGTGACGGGAAATTCGTGTCAAATTTGTGGTAAATATGTTTTGTGATAAAAGTGACTTTGGAAACAAATGTGATTATAAGACTTAACAAATGAACCTTAATATTGTTCGAGCATATCATATAGGATCTAATTAGGTATATTTAATTGCCTTAGGTTGCGAGTAGAAGGTTGCGTATTCGTTTGGGTTTCCTACTTATTGTGATTTGCCAAGAAGTCCTATTATCATTCTAACTCTTGAGGTGAGTTCTTACAACCCCCTCTTTTACCGTTTTTATGACTTTGGGGTGGAAAGCATGATGTGTCTATTAAATTACTATGCTTGTACTTCTTTGTTTTAAACTTTCAAGCATACTTGAACTTATTGAACTCGATTTGAACTTGTGGAACTTTGAAAACATGTTGAACTTGATATGTATGTTGTTGTATGCTTGGAATCCACCACTACTTTTAACTCACTATATCCCCCCTCAACGGGATTGAGACGTTAGTACTTATGGATAGCGCTATTAAGAGATTAGCCCCTCCTCACTCCCATCATAAACATGGTGCATAGTACTAGAACATAAGACTTGTGTTATGACACTTGTCGAACTTGCAACTTATTTCTAGTGTAGGATTGTTACACTAGGTGATTGGATGCTTGGAACGGTTAGGCTGAAATACGTTTAAGTAGTGCCTCACATAAACACTATAGCATACATTTATATTAATTTGATTTGTGTCACATTACTTTGGTAACGGGGACTGTCTTTGGAAGATTTTATATAAAGTGTTGCGTTACTTTAGGTAACGGAAACCATCTTTGAATACTTGTGTCATTTTGGATTATCAACTTGTTTTTGAAAACTTGATATTGATTTGGATATACTATTTTGGACATCTACTCTTTATAAAACTATTTTTGTGTACATAATCTTGTGAGCTCATCAACTATTTTCAATAGTTGATCCTTTTTATCATGCTTTTCAAGTGACATTTCTAAAGTGAAAACTTAGTGTTTTGCATTTTAGCCATTTTCAAGATGTCTACCTATTTGCAAGGATCATGTCTTTTGAAATATCCATGTTCAGATGGAAACAATTTATGATGTCTTATGTACTTTTAAACTTTTTTCTTAAAGATTTTGTAATTCAGATAACTTTACTTTTATTTAATCATGTATGATGTTTTATCTATCATCTTGTGTGATGTTTATTGATACGCTATACCTCGCATTTTCGCTTTTAGTAGGGTGTGACAGTTCCAAACACTCCAATTCTTTCCGACCATAATGACAAATCAGATGAATCTGACTGGGGTTCTAAAGGTGAAGTAGAGGTAATATCAAGTGATGATGAAAGAACAGAATCTGATAAAGAGAAAGATGATGAGGAGATAGCTAATAAAGAGATGGTTGATGAAGAAAAAGTTGTTGATGAGAAAACAAAAGAGGAGAAAGCTGATGATGAGCAAGCTGGAGCTGACCAAGTAAATAAAGATCAAGAAGGGGTTCTAATTACCAAAACATAGAAGGAGAAACTTGAATTACCACCATCTAGTTACAATCTCACAATGTCATCTGCTGAATACGATAATCAATTCTTTAATGATTCTTCTGACATTTTTCTTGTTGGGATTTTGAAAGATCCTTTAGAAACAGAGACACAATCAATGGTAGATGTTCCTGTTCACAAGGAGAACCTAATTATCCAACGCACTCCACTAGTTGATGCAATTATCTCTATGTTTCCTGAAAAGACAACACCAACACAAATTCCACCAACAACAGAAGCTCAAGTTACTAATGTATCCGAATCTGATTCGTCACTGACTATCCTGCAAAGACTTTCAGAACTTGAAATGAAAGTTAAAGAATTGTCCAAAGTTGATCATGCTGAAGCAATTGAAGAATCTATTCAAGCAAATATCATTAATGAAGTCAAGAATCAATTGCCAAAGTATCTTCCAAAGGCCGTTTCTAATTATGTCAAACCAAGAATGGAAAGCAAGGTTCGTGATGTGCTCCAAAAGAACTCGATTAATCTTTTCCAGTCTTCCTCCACACAATCAGACTCTCTCACTGAGCATGAGCTAAAGAATAAACTCTTTGATAGGATGAAAAAGAGTGGATCCTTTCTTGAACATGAGAAACATCTTGAATTATACAATGATTTGATTGGTTCAATAGGTCTTGATGAAGCAATTGCAAAGGTGAACTTTATCCAACAAGTTCTAAAGAAGAGACATCACGATGATAAAGATCAAGACCCTCCTGCTAATTCTGAAAAGGAAAAGAAGAGGAGAAGGAGGAAAGACACTAGGCCGTCAAATAAACAAACAACATCAATCGAATCATCTAAATGTAAAACTCCATCCAAACCATAATCTACTATTATAACTGTGAATGCAGATGAATCCGTACAAGGTGCGGAAATGGATGTTGAAGAACTAGTTGAAGATGATGTGGTTAATGTTGAAGAACAACCACAAGATGATGTTGCTCCCAAGCGAGATAACTCCATTTGGTTTATGTAAGATGTTGTTGTCAGACCAGAAACTCCAGATCCAGAATGGCATAAAGAACCAAATGTTGATGATGCACCAAAACAAAACTGGTTTAATGAGCTGGTAAATTATGAAGATCTAAATGTTTGGTATTTGTTTATCTTAATTTCTTGATTTATCATTGAGTGCTTGTTTATGTTTATCAATTTATACATGTTTACGCACTTTTGTATGCGACCTATCACTTTTTTTTGCCAAAAAAAAACTTGGGGTGATCTTAGTAAAGCAGACAAGTAGGTCAGAAGCTCGGGGATAGCTCTTCATATAGTAATCTATACATCTAGAATCATAGTTACATAAATATTGTCCTTCTAAGTCTGTGTCTAGGATACGCTTCGGGCTTAACTAGTTAATTGGATATTGCCAATGAAGTATTAATTGTCGTAAACTTGCGAAATTCATAACTCGTTCGTTATTAATTGAAAAATTACGATTCTTATCATTTTGGAATCCTAAAAATATGTATAATTTGTTAAAAATATCAACACTTGCTGTTTATAATTTTTATAAAAATGTTTTTATAAAAATTCATTTATGACTCCGTTTATTAACGTATAACTTGTTTTTAACGTAACTTTTTCGTTATTAATCCGTTTGACAAGTTTCTTACCTTTTCGGAATCGTCGTGAAATGTATTATCTTATAAAAACATAAAATGAGTATGTCTTATCCACGAATTTGGACAGAATGTTTGTGCTATTTTGTTAAGTCCAAAATTAAGTCTTGTTTCCTTGTTTTCACCTTATGACTTTTACCACAAATCTTATATTTTATATTTATCATATATATTACATGTATATTATGTCCATAGTCCATAATTGTCCTTTTTGTCCAACTTACCAAATCCTTAATAATACTAAATACACCATAAGTTCATATGTAGCCATTTTCCTTATAACCATAAGTGTACATGTTTTCTTATTGTGATATAACCTCATTTTAATGATCTTATAACCTCACTATAAGTCCATAATTAATCTTAACTTGTCTTATGTATTTCTTTAACTTGAAACATATTATGAAACCATAAAAACCCTAATTAATCCATGATCATGTTTACACCAAAACAACATGATGCAATATTTTATCATCACTTTTAACATGATATATGTAATAACACAACATATATAAAAGTAATCCATGTGATCATTTCAAGTAAAAATCTCATTTTCATGATAAAATCTTAAATGGTGATTTAAGCTAACATAGAATAAACATATGCATGAAAATGAATATTGTAAGAACATAAAGAGTTATAGTAGACCTTATAGGGTATGAAGATGATGATAAACAAATGCTAAACCCGTGTCTAGCTTTAAAATCCAAGCTTGCACAAAGAAAACCCTTGTTTTCTTCAATAAAAACCCTAGCTTCCTTTTCTTGATTAATACTTGTAAATGGTGATTCAATGATTGGAAACACCTTAGAATATCTTATAATAGATGTGTATAGGTGTGTATGGGTTGAATAAAATTTTGTATGGATTTATTAATTAAGGGTGTTTGAGCCGTGGCTTCAAAGAGAGAAAAAGGGAATAGATTTAGTGATTTTGGTTAAGTGTTTATGCTTATGTGTTTATCTATCATATGTATACATGTATATAAGGTGTAGATCTAGTCAAGGGAACATGTTAAGGTCTTAGGGATGGGTCATGGTCTTAGGGATGGTCTTTAGGTCAATTAGACAAGGTATGGTGTGGTTTTAATGAGGTATGTTGTTCATTTGACCAAGTTGTAAGTTTTCTTTCATTTTTCATGTATATCTTTGTATCATTTGCCATAATTTCGGCATATAAGAGATGTAAATGATATATTTGAATAAACTTTATGTATTGGGTATAAAAGTGGGTATTTGTTGAAGCGTAGAAAAGTTTTGGTGGTTCCGGGAGTGCCTAAACGCAATTTATCGCGAAACGTATACACTTTACTTAACCGATAAAAATAAAATAAACAAAGACCATAATTATTCTCAAAATAATTATTTAATACTTGATTGATGTAAACGATTAATTGTTTGGTGCCCGTTTACATTAAACGCTAATTTTTAGCTTACGCGATTTTACTTAATAGATGAAATTACAAGCAAACGCGTACGACACTAAAAATAAATACTAGATTTATCGACGTCGTCAATGAATTGAAAACACGGGGTGTTATAAAAAGACCTAGGGTGTTTTACTATTCCTTGTAACATTGGCCAATTACACATTGATAATGCATTGGCAGATCTAGGAGCTAGCATAAGCTTAATGCCATACTCGATGTATAAGAAACTTGGTTTGGGAGAACTGAAGGCTACTAGAATGAGTTTGGAACTTGCGGATAGATCGATCTAATATCCGAGAGGAATAATCGAAAACGTACTCATTAAAGTAGATAAATTCATCCTTCCCATAGATTTTGTCATCCTAGATATGCCCAAAGATTCAAGAGTTCCTATAATTTTAGGAAGACCATTTTTGGCAACCGCTCGAGCCATGATTGACGTATTCAATAAGAAGATAACACTAAGAGTGGGGGATGACAAAGTAGTCTTTGACGTAGACCAATCAATCAAAAGACCAACAACTGAAGACGGTGAATGTTATGGGATTGATGATTTAGACGATGCAATCAATGATGAAGCTCAGGAATTAATGGCAAATGAAGAGCCTGACTCATTTTTATTAAGGGGACTGGAAAAATTAATTGATCAATCAGACCTATAATACTGTGAATCTACAAGGAGCAATGAAAAGAATGGGTTTGATTCAGAAAACTCGATACAACGTATCAACTTTATCAATACGCCATATCTTGTTACACATGGAACTACAAATGGAAATGATGTTAAAAGGGAACACCTTTATTCAGCCAGTGCTAATGAAATCGATGAGAAGAAACCTGAGCTGAAGAATTTGCCTCAACACTTAGAATACGCATATCTTCAAGGAGACAAATCCTTTCCCATTATTGTCTCATCCGAATTGTCCGACAAAGAGAAAATTTCACTTCTACAAGTATTGGAAAGACAAAAAGGAGAAACTGCTTAGAAAATATTGGACATTAAGGGAATCAGTCCGTCATACTGTACACACAAGATTCTGATGGAAGATGACTACAAACCGGTCATCCAACCTCAAAGACGTCTAAATCCAAAAGTCCAGGATGTTGTGAAAAACAAAATTATGAAACTACTTGATTTCGGGCTAATTTATCCGATTTTAGACAGTTCATGGGTTAGCCCTATTCACGTTGTGCAAAAAAGGAGGGATGACTATAGTTTTGAATGATAATAATGAATTAATCCCTTCTCGAACAGTTACTGGATGAAGGGCGTACATTGATTACCGTAAACTTAATAATGCAACTCGAAAAGACCATTTCCCCTTCCTTTCATTGACCAAATGTTAGAACGTTTATGTGGGAATGAATACTACTGTTTTCTTGATGGATTTTTAGGATTCTTCCAAATACTAATCTCTCCGGAGGATCAAGAAAAGACTACCTTCACCTTTCCTTATGGGACTTTCGCTTACTGACGAATGCCGTTTGGATTATGTAATGCTCCTGCCACTTTTCAAAGATGCATGACGGTAATCTTCCACGACATGGTGGAAGACTTTATAAATAACACCCTGTGTTTTCAAGTCATTGACGACGTCGATAAATCTACTATTTATTTTTAGCGTTGTACGCGTTTGCTTGTAATTTCATGAATTAAGTTTAAATCGCGTAAGTTGAAAATTAGCGTTCAATGTAAACGGGCATCAAACCATTAAATGTTTACATCAAGCAAGAGTTATATAATTATTTTGAGGATAATTATTAACTTTGTTCATTTTATTTTTATCGGATACGTAAAGTGTATACGTTTCGCGATAAATTGCGTTTAGGCACTCCCGGAACCACCAAAACTTTTCTACGCTTCAACAAATACCCACTTTTATACCCAATACATAAAATTTACTCAAATATATCATGTATGGCTCTATAATGCCGAATTTCTTGCAATATATACAAAGATATACATGAAAAATGAAGGAAACTCTTCCAATTGGTCAAATGAACAACATACTTCATTAATGCCACACCATACCTTGTCTAATTGACTAAAGGCCATCCCTAAGACCATGACCCTTCCCTAAAACCCTCAACATGTTCCTTTGACTAGATCTATATCATATATACATGCATTGCTAGTAAGAGAACATATACACATAAACACTTAACTAGAAAATCAAACAAAACCTCCTTTTTCCTCTCTATATGCTACGGCATCAAGCAAGCACTCAACCAAATCCATATCAATTTTTATACAACCCATACACACTTATACACATCTATCCTAAGACATTCTAAGGTATTTCCAACCATTGAATCACCATTTACAAGTATTACTCAAGAAAAAGGAAGCTAGGGTTTTGTTAAGTAAACAAGGGTTTTTATTTGTGCAAGCTTTGGTTTTGTGGCTAAACAAGGGTTTAGCACTTGCTTATCATCATCATCATACCTCATAAGGTTTACTTGAACTCTTTATGTTCTTATAATTTTCATTTTTATGCATATGATTATTCTATTTAGCTTAAATCACCATTTAGGATTATTAACATGTAAAAAGAAGTTTTTATTTGTTGTCATCATAATGTACACTTTTATATACCTTATGATGTTAATGACATCATGTTAAAATGGTCACACAAGTGATTTACACTCTTGGTTAAACATGAAAATGATTATGGGTTAATTAGGGTTTTTATAGTTTCATAATATGTTTCAAGATAAAGAAATACATAAGACATGTTAATATTAATTATGGACTCATATTAATGTTACTTGAACACTAAAATAAAGTTATCTTGGAAGAAATACACTTGTACACACTTGGTTATGTATAAATATGATTATGGACAAAACTAGTGATTTATGGATTTTTATAAAAGTTATGGTTTATTATGTAAGATAAAAGACTTGTAATATTTGGACAAAGGGACAATAAAAGGACTATGGACATAATATACATGTAATATATATGATAAATATAAAATATAAGATTAGTGGTAAAAGTCATAAGATGAAAACAAGGAAACAAGACTTAATTTTGGACTTAACAAACTATCACAAACATTCTGTCCAAAATTCGAAATTTAACATATCCATTTTATATTTTTATAAGATAATACATTTCACGACGATTCCGAAAAGGTAAGAAACTTGTTAAACGGATTAATAACGAAAAAGTTACGTTAAAAACGAGTTATACGTTAATAAACGAAGTCGTAAATGAATTTTTATAAAAACATTTTTATAAAAATTATAAACAGCAAGTGTTGATATTTTTAACAAATTATACATATTTTTGGGATTCCAAAATGATAAGAATCGTAATTTTTCAATTAATAACGAACGAGTTATGAATTTCGCGAGTTTACGACAATTAATACTTTTATAAAACTATTTTTATAAAAGTTACTATTCATGACAGAAAGTTATATTTTTGTAAACCTCATAAATATATAGAACTTTCAATTACGAGAACGTCCTCGAAAGAATCACTAAAAACGGAGCTATAACGAATAAAATACGACTAGAGGTGGAAAACTATGAACTCGATCGATGCCTCTGTGCTTAAAAGAAACCTGTGTAGTTGAACCTGAAAGCTAGTCGGAATCAAAACAAAGTACCTCACTAATGATCAACCTCAGCGGCTGTGGAACTTGTTGTTTTAGCCATAAAATGAAACATAAACACCACCAGTACCTTTCCCCGGAAGACTGAGAAAAGAAAAAGAAGAGGCTCAACAGAAAAAGTTTTTGGAAAACCTGAAGCAACTCCACATCAATTTGTTTTCATTGATGTCTTTAGCTCAAATGCCGAAGTATGCCAAATTTCTAAAAGGTTTGCTAACTAATAAAGCCAGACTGGAAGAAGGTTGCAAAATCACTATGAATGAAAAATGCTTTGAAGTATTATTAAACAAGCTTCCATCAAAGGAGAAAGACCCAGGAGTTTTTATAATTCCTTGAGACTTGTCACAATTAGCTCATTGTAATTGCAATGGCAGATCTAGGAGCTCGCATAGCTTAATGCCATACACCGATGTACAGAAACTGGTTTGGGAGGAACCATATGCTACTAGAATGTCGTTTGGAATCTTACTGATAGATATCGACTCCATATAATCCGAGAGAATAATCGAAAACGTACTCCTTAAAGTAGACAAATTCATTTCCAAAGTTCATCATCCTAGATCAGCTCCGAAGATTCAAGTGTTAGCTATAATTTTAGGAAGACAATTTGTTGGCGGAATGCCGTTTGGATTATGTAATGCTCCTGCTACTTTTCAAAGATGCATGACGGCAATCTTCCACAACATGGTGGAAGACTTTATGGAAGTTTTCATATAAGACTTCTCGGTGCTTGGTAATTCTTTTGATTGTTGTCTAGCTAACTTAGATAGAATGCTTGCTAGATGTGAAGAAACCAACCTTGTGCTAAATTAGGGAAAATGCCATTTTATGGTAAAAGAGGGGATAGTTTTAAGACACAAAATTTCTGGAACAGGAATAGAAGTTGATAGAGCCAAAATCAATGTGATTGCTAAATTACCATACCCGACTAATGTAAAAGGAGTTAGAAGTTTTCTGGGGCATGCTAGATTTTACCAAAGGTTTATAAAAGACTTCTCCATGATCTCTAAACCAATGACCCAGCTTCTGATGAAAGACACGAAGTTTGATTTTTCTAATGATTGCAAAAAGGCATTTAACATTTTAAAAGAAAAACTGACCACCGCACCTATCATCATATCTCCCGATTGGAACGCACCATTTGAATTATTGTGTGACACTAGTGATTTCGCTGTTGGAGTTGTTTTAGGGCAACAAATTGATGGAAAATTCAAGCCGATTTATTATGCCAGCAAAACTTTGAATAATGCCCAAAAACATTATACCACCACCGAAAAATAACTTCTCACAGTTGTTTTCTCTTTTGATAAGTTTTGTTAATATCTTGTCTTATCAAAAACTGTAGTCTACACCGATCATTCTGCCTTGAAGTATTTGTTCAGCAAAGAAGGTGCTAAACCAAGACTTATTAGGTGGGTTCTACTTCTCCAAGGATTTGACATTGAGATTAAGGATAAAAAAGGGGCAGAGAATTTAGCTGCAGATCATTTGTCAAGACTTGAGAACCCAGATTTGGGAACCTTCATGGAAGAGGAAATAACTAATGAATTTCTCGACGAGCATCTTATGATATTGAAAGCCGAGCAAAATAATGATGAACCATGGTATGCTGATTATGTTAACTATATTGTTGGAAAGATTGTACCTCTAAATCGGACACCTAAAAAAAGAAGAAGATTTTTCTCTCAAGTTAAGAATTATTTTTGGGACAAACCATATGCATTCAAGCTATGCTCGGACAATGTAATGAGAAGATGTGTTACTGGGAACGAAATCCTTGAAATCTTAGGACATCATAGTGCATCAATTACTAGAAGGAAAGTCTACGAATCTGGATTCTATTGGCCTAGCGTTTTTAAAGATGCTAAAGATTATGTGATGAGGTGCGATGCATGTCAGAGCTCAGGAAACATATCATTAAGAAGTGAGATGCCACAAAACAACATTTAAGTATGTGACGTATTTGATATATGGGGACTAGATTCTATGGGGCCCTTTTCGAACTCAAAGGGGAATAAATATATATTAGTAGCAGTAGATTACGTCTCAAAATGGGTGGAAGCTCAAGCTCTTCCTACAAATGATGCTCGCGTTGTAATTAGGTTTCTAAGAAGGCTATTTGCAAGATTCAAAATTCCTAAAGCTTTGATTAGTGATCAGGGGATGCATTTTTGTAACTCTCAATTAGAAAAAGCCTTGCAGAAATACGGAGTGACTCATAAATTATCTACTTCATATCACCCTTAAACCAACGGATAGACTGAAGTGACCAATAGAGCTATAAAACTTATTATGGAAAGATAACTCTCTCCCATAAATCCTTGGAAACTCTATGATGATTAACAAGTGAATAGATATCAGTTGGTAGACCTTGAAGAATGATATTGGTTACATTCATATCACAATCAGCTTTAATTTTCTCAGCAGCAGATAATTCAGCATATTTCTTTGTTCTGGTCACCCCATTCTCTTCAATAGTAGGCCAAATGAGTGGACCGTGTTCAAGTGATTCAAGTATCATTCTTCCGTGCTCTCTGTTTTGCATGTATAACTCCATTATACTTTTCTAAGAATCATATAGGTCCTTATCCAACATAGGTAGACGATTGTCAACACCGAAGACTATCATGTACTTAGCAAAAGTATTCTTTTTTCTAAGTGGAATAAATGAATCCATTTTAATATGATAAGAAAAAAGAAGATATCAGTGATTGGAGGGTTGTATGTTGTTAAGGTGATCTTTGATTAATGAAATTGAGTCTTTGGAATACACGGGATTTTACAATTCTTGATAAAACCAGGAAATCAAGTTTTCACAGGATTTTACAAATTAAAGAACAACCGTATAATTCACTTAATGAAAGCCTATAGTTCTCCCAAGTAAAACGTATAAGTTACCCAAGCAAATTATGTATAAATCGACTAAAGAGCAATGTATAAATCGCCTTTAGAGATGAGGTATAAATCGCCTGATATAATGATGTATAAATCGCCTGAAGAAAGGAACGCGTATAAATCGCCTTTGACAAAATATGTATAAATCGCCTGAGTAAAATCACGTATAGATCGCCTTAACAAGAATACGTATAAATCGCCTTTGACAAAGATACGTATAATTCGCCTTAAGAGAAAAATTACGTATAATCATATTACAAGTAATTCGTAAATTCGCCTTTGACAAAGATACGTATAATTCGCCTTAAGAGAAAAACGTATAACTCGCCCTTGAAACTACGTATAGTTCGCCTGAAGAGAAAATGTATAACTCGCCTTTGGAACTACGTATACTTCGCCTTCACGTATAATTTGCCCAAACTATCTACGAAACTCAAAACTTAAAAATCACAAAAAGGCTCACCTTTTGAAGTTTTTACCTGATTTTTCTTGTACTTCTTACCTATCTAATACTATTAGAACTTTAAAAACAAAAACTTTAACGTTTTTGACATGAAAAATTTGAAATCAAGATTCTTGGTACAAAACCCTTTTTCTAACCAAAAAGACTCAAAAAGATGAAATTTTTGATGGTTTTTCAAAGATTTTCTTGTACTTCTAGCCTAAACTAAGATAAATAAAGAAGAAAGTTTAAAACTTTATGGTTTTTAAACCCTCAAAAGATGAAAACCTTTTGATAGGTTCAAACCAAAATACACGAGTAAAATGAGTAACAAACGCACACAAAACCTTCACAAACACTCTATGGCTCTTGATACCAATTGTAGAATATCTTAACACATATAGATGATGGATTCTATTAGGGTTTTTAGAGAGAGAAAGAGGTGGTTGGACGAACACTTAGAGAGAGAAACAAAGAAAGAACAATTAGATTAACTATGTGAGAAAATAAACAACCAACACCCTCTCTATGTGTGGAGAGGGTATAAATACAATGGATAGTGACCGGCCATGGGCCTCATAAGAGGCTTTCCATGGGCCTTTAGCCCAATTAGCTTTCTATCTTAACTATTCGACTTACTACAAGATATGACTAACTATATTGGAAGTAACCGATACTTTTCGTATTCCTAACACTAATTCAGGTCTGGTATAGCTGGAAAAAACATAGGACAGGGAAGACACGGAGGAAGTATTCACCATCAACCATGAATGTGCAGACCAATATGTAACAATGGGGACCACGTTGACAGCTAATTGCAAACAGTTATTAACAAAAGGTCCACGGGAAAACATAGAGGTATTCGCATGGGCCAGATCAGAAAGAACAACTGTTCCACCATTCGTCATGGAACATCAACTAAAGATATACCCCTTCGTTGAACCAGTGGTCTATAAGAGATGACCCATGACACCAAACGAAAGACTGGTATTAAAAGAAAAGGTGTTCCGATGGCTAAAGTAAGGGATGATCAGAAAGGTTCGGCACCCCATGTGGGTTGCCACCACGATACCTGTTAAGCTAGCAAATGGAACCTGGAAGGTAAAAGTGGATTACTCTAGCATCAACAAAGTCTGTGCCAAGGACATTTACCCCTTTCCGAAGGAAGGGGAAGGGCTAGCATCGATAATGGGATATCCGTACAAATGTTTCCTACGACTTCTGAAGGATTACAGCCAAATAAGAATGGCAAAGGATAATGAAGAAAAGACTAGGTTTCGTACGGAGGAAAGAGTATACTGTTTCATCCATATGCCGAAAGAATTAAAGAACTCAGCGGATACACTTCAGAAGATGATGAAGAAGGTCTTAGCCGATCAAAGAGGACAGAACATAAAAAAAATACTTAGAAGAAAAAGTATTAAAAAGCAAAAGTGAGCTGGACCTGGTTCAAGACGTTGAAGAAACACTAAGAAAGTTGAAAAGAGTAAATATCAAGATTGATCCGGTCATGTCCTTGTTCAGAGTGAAGGATAGGGGGTTTTCGTCTATATGGTAACTAATAAAGGAGTAAGAGCGACCAGAGAAAAGTCAGCATCATTCCTAAGCATCAGCCAAAAAGCCTAAATCAAATACGAAGTTTCGTTTTACAACTAACAGCAATTAGCAAATTTATCCCAAAAATGGCGGACTTACAGTACCCCATTCGCAAGGTTCGAATGAGATTCGAGACAACAGAAGGATCTGGCTGCTGAATGAAGCCGAAGAAGCCCTCCAAAGGATAAAAAGGAAATTGAACAAATTACAAAACATCTAGATGTTTCTTAATTGAAGGTGGAAATTCTGATGCTATGTGTACGCCAAAAGATGAACGATAAGTTATTGTGACTGCTTGTAGATAGGGAAGGATCTAATACATGCCTCCTATTTGAGTCCGGACCGCTACAAGGAATGGAGATATGCTACACCCCAACGGAAAAGATGGTACAAGCACTAATTCACACAACAAGATCCCTGAGAGCAATCTTTAGAAAACATAAGGTTAACGTGATAACGATGGACCAATGGAGGAAATACTAAAACTCTCCAAAAAAGAAAGACGATTAGCAAAATGGGCCGCCGAGATACGAACATATGACATCTCATACATCCAAAGAAAGGAGGCTGAAGGATCAATAGTGAAAAAGTTCTTCGGTCAAGGAGAACAAGTACAGGAAACACTAGATGCAAATGAAGGGGGAACGTTCAACCTAAACAAGAAGCTTCAGGAAAAATCAACCCCAACACCAAGGGCTCAGAGGTTATACTTGGGAAAAAAACAATCGAAGAAGGTTCGGGTGTGGGGATAATCCTAGTTAGTCCCGAGGAAAGGAAGCATTCGTATGCCATTCACTTGAAATTTAACACATCCGATCACGCCATTAATTGTGAAGCACTATTGGCAAGGTTAGCCGCCTCTTTAAGCAAACGTATGAAAGACTTGCATGTCTCCATGGATTCACCAAAGTTGGTTGCTCAGACAGAAGGAAACCATACGCCAGCAACAGAACAAGAGAGGAAGTATAAGAAAGAAATTATAGATGCAACAACCCCATTCCATAGGTTTTGGATCACACATCTTCCAAATTTTAAACTCTAAGTAGAAGGGTGTTGTAACTCCCCCAAATTGGGCGCAACGGATATGGGATTTGAGGAGTGTTTACTCATAGATCAATAGCACAAGATATATATATATATATATATATATATATATATATATATATATATATATATATATATATATAATATATTTTATATATATATTTATATATATATATATATTATATATTTAGATATATATAAGAACGACCATTTAAAAGTCGTTTAAAACTGATACATTGGATTTAACAAATGGTTGTTACAAAAGTCCGAACTTTACTTGTTCATTGTTCAAAATACAAAGATTTTAGTCGATAACAGATATATCCCCAAAATGTAATGCAACCAAATCTTTAATGCATGACTTCTAAAATAACGACCACCAATGTATCCCTTGTCTTGTACCTCATTGATCTCTGAGGGAAAACATTGCTTAAAACGTCCGACAATAATGTTTGGTGATTCATAGACGTTTGTATATGTATAATGTAGGACCGCAAGATTTCCTCATGATAATGCAACAGATGCAAACATCATTAAAATGTAATTATGTTTCCCTATCTAAGCTCTATGGAGACTGAAGCTCGACATGTTGAATTGCAATATAATACTTGCCAACGATTACCGTAATGATGTTCTAACCAGCAACAACATTCCAAATCGACTGGTTTACGGTCGTTTCCGGCATACTCGGCTCAAGTGGGAATGACTCACCGATCGGGGATGTCAATCTCAAATTAGATCAATTTTATAAACATTCGCGCTCACAAAAAAGTTAATTGAAGTTATGATATGGGCTTTGAGGGTGTATTCGCTACTTAGGCAAACACGTAATCGTAACGTAAAATGTCCACTTGCGTCCAATTGTAAAACATGCATATGTTTCTCATCCCAAACATGTAAATCATTATAAATGTAAAACGTGGGGCTATGAACTCACCTTGAGTGTGTGAATTGGTAATGTAAATCACTAATAGAAAATGTGTCACGAATGCGCCCGAATGCAACCTAATTAATTATAGGTCGTATGAGTACTAAGTACTTTAAATAACTAATACCGGATATATTATCTCTATTAGTTACCTTCACCATCTAATTGTATTTGTGAAATCATATTTATAAAGTAAAAACGTTTATAAATATTTCATTAGTAAAAACGGCGTAACTTTCTCGTTTTAAGTCCGTTTCTTATGACCACGCTTTCGTATTAAGACGATGTATCAAAATATTACATTTTTATATTTTGAGTTCTCTAGTGAACAGTACTTTTTACTGTTCATGCACTTATATAAATTTAACTATCGTAACTCGTAAACGTCGTATCTTATTTGTTTTAACTTCGATTTTAGTGATTCTTTCGAGCATGTCTTTGTAATTAAAAGCTTTATCTAACTAATGTATTATCCAAAATGTATCAAAGATGAATAGTGATTTTTTACTGTTCATAGTTTATAAAATTATTTTTATAAACGTATTTATTATCGTAAACATGAAAATTCCATAACACCTTCGTTATTGATCTAAAAATTATGATTCTTAATGTTTTGGAATCCTAAAAATATGTAATTTCTAAGAAAAATAACCAATCATTTATATCATAGGTGAATTATAATAAGTTTTTATAAAATTTTCTTTTATAAAAGCATTTATTATCGTATAACCTGCAAATGCCGTATCTCCTTCGTTATAAATTGGTTTTTTGAGTTCTCTACATGCCTACGATCCTTGTAACATGTAGTATTTTATAAAAATATAAAATATATACTTTATATTCGAATTTAAAAAAAGCAACTTTTGATCATTTTGTTAAAAAGTGGTTAAAACTTGTTTTTATAACTTTTTAGTTTAGTCACTTTGTTACAATTCCTCTATAACAACTTATACCATATGTTTTACATACTTAAGGTCCTTAAGTCCATTATTGTCCAAGAAGTTTCCATGACAACAAGATCTCAAATCACTTTTGCTTATAAACTTAATAAGTAACTTTTTAAACCATTAATTTATTTATACTTTATATAAATTAACCAACACTCATATAATGTATATACTTCCATTCTCACATGTTCTTAACATCAATATAGCATATGATAAAGTATATCATACCATGATCATAAGTAAAAATCCATTTTACATGTTAATGAGTTTCCTTAATGGTGATTAATTATATAAACATAATATACATATGAAATCACAAATATAAAGAGTTTAAGGGTTTTAGATAACCTTAGTATAAAGTATGGTGATGAACAACAAGATATAAACCCTAGTTTAGATAATAAACACAAGCTTTCAAGACTATGAAAACCCTAATTCCAATGAAACCCTAATCTTAAACCCTTCTTGATTAACACTTGTAAATGCTTAATTAAACCTTCAAACCTTCTTGGTATATCTTAGATATGTTATAAGATCACTTGTATACTTGCTAAATAAAATTTGTATGGATTTGTTAGGGGTGTTTGTTCAAGCCGTGGGTTAGGGAGAGAGCATAAGAGAGACCGTGTTGTTTTTCTTAAGTAAAATAAATGTGTGTGATACTTCTCTTCTAGTATAAGTCTTATATACTACCAAGACTAGTCAATCTTACTATTAGGAGTGGTCAAGATTCAAAGGAACAATGGGAGGGAATTAACGAGAGTCTTTGGTCAAAACTAGTCCTAGTCCTTAAGGTTTAATGAGTTGAGGTTTGTACAAGTTATAAGTTGGTGATTTGTGTTCTTCATGTCCCATTGGGATCACTTTTCATCCGAAATAGGGGGATGAGTACTAGTTGATTTTTTTGATATCTTGTATAAATATCTAGTTATACTTGAAGTTAAATGATGTAAAGACTAAAGGTATATGTAATACTTGTAAATGTAGGTTCTAGTTGATTTATTTTATGTACAATTTGACCAACAGTTAACATGGTGAAGTTTTTTTAAAACTTTGAGTAGTGAGTTAATAATGGGTATTTGTTGAAGCGTAGAAAAGTTTTGGTGGTTCCGGAAATGCCTAAATATATTTTATCGCGAATCGTAAAACACTTTACGTAACCAATAAAAATAAATGTTACTAATTTATTAATTATCTCTAAATAATTATCTATCACTGCTTGTCATAAACTTTTAATTGTTTGATTCCCGTTTACGTTGAATGATAATTTTTAGCTTACGCGATTTAACTTAACGATTAAAATTAAAAGCAAACGCGTACGAGACTAAAAATAAATAGTAAAATATATAACGTCGTACAATGACCTAAAAAATGGATTGTTACAGTCTTCCCCCGTTAACTGAGCCTTGTCCTCAAGGCTTAAGACGCGGCACTTGATGACGGTGCGGTCTTTGTGAAGAGGTGTGAATACTTCTTTTGAAATTGGTCTTCACGTTCCCATGTAAACTCAGGACCTCTCCTAGAGTTCCATCGAACCTTGAAAATTGGGATACGGATTTGCTTCAACCGTTTAACTTCACGATCCATGATTTTGACTGGTTCCTCGACAAAATGAAGCTTGTCATCAATATGGAGTCCATCCAACGGAACGGCTAATGGTTCGTCGGCATAGCACTTCTTCAAGTTGGATACATGAAACGTATTGTGAACCCTGCTCAGCTCTTGAGGAAGTTCAAGCTTGTAAGCAACGGCTCCAACCTTTTCCAACACTTTGAAAGGCCCAACATATCTGGGGTTTAGCTTCCCCTGTTTGCCAAAACATACTACTCCTTTCCAAGGCAAAACCTTGAGCATAACTCTATCTCTAACTTGAAATTTCATTGGCTTATGCTTTAAATCGGCGTAACTCTTTTGTCGATATTGAGCGGCTTGAATTCTTTGCTTGATCTGAATGATTTCTCGGTTGTCTCTTAAACTATCTCTGGACCAGTGAGTTGAACTTCTCTAACCTCGGCCCAATAAACAGGTGAACGACACTTTCGACCGTAAAGTGCTTCAAACGGTGCAGCCTTAATGCTAGCGTGATAACTATTGTTATATGAAAACTCAACTAATGGTAAATGGTTAACCCAACCCTTTCCAAAGTAGATCACACAAGCACACAACATATCCTTGAGAGTTTGAATAGTCCTCTCGCTTTGTCTGTCAGTTTGTGGATGGTATGCAGCACTCATATCTAAATTCATACCCAAGGCCTTCTGAAGTGACCTCCAGAAATTCGATGTGAATCTAGGGTCGCGATCACAAATGATTAAGACATGTATCCTGGTATGTGTTTAATTACACATACCTTTTACCTTTAAAAACAAGTTAAAATAACCAAAAACGGATTTAAAATGCCAAAAATATGCTTGTTTTGCTAATTGTGTTGTGCAGGAACGGATATCTAAGAAAAGGAACATAAAACAAAGACAAACGACTAAACCGACACAGATGGATAAGGTGGAAAAGACAAAGACAGACAAAGCCCAGTGTCAAAAAGTAACCAAAGGTCAACCGACAAATCCAAGTCAACAAGTGAAGAAAAATAAGGTTTATGGCCATAAACTCTGCCAATCCCTAAACTTATTTAATAAAGGAATAAGAAGAAAATTTGTGAGGGATCAAAACTGCCAAATGCCCAAAGAATTAACCACAAGGGTTAAGTCTGCCAAAACTCAAGTTATAAACTAACAAGGACCTTGGGTGTAATACCCTTTATAACTCTTAGGGGGTTGTTCTGCCAAGTTTCAAAACATCTATAACCCACAAGGACTGAAGTTGCAAACACAAGTATAACCTTGGAGGACCAATTGTGTCAAACCCACAAACTCACACCCAATTTTGAGTTACTGTATATCTTCTTCATAAATTTCCCGCCAAACTCAAACCCCACCTCTGGCAATGTCCCCCTCCTCGTTGACCTCCCACAAGACTCCAAAACCATCACCAACACTTACCCCACCCTCACATGGCCTTTGCCAAGCTGGCAATCTAAATTCCCTCAAAAATTCATCAATGGTTGATATAATTCGACTTGGGCACCAAGATAAATGAAGGGCTAGGATGCTTTGTGTTTACACTCTCACAACAAGCACACATCTGTTTTTGTGTCTACAAACAAACACACCCAAGTGAAGACAAAGAGAGAAGACCAAGACAGGAACCCTAGATTATTTTGGCTATTTAAAGCTGTTGTAAGCCCTTGAGGCAGTTTAGTTTTTAGTGTGTAGTTTTTTTTAGAAGTTAAGTTTTAGTTTGCTGAGTTTTACACTAGCTTTTATGTACTTGTTATTTTTAATGAAAATTGAGGTTTGAGTTTCAACTTGTGTTTCCAAATTCTTGTTTCTTTTAAAGCTCTTATATAAGCTCTTCATAACCTGTTTTAAAACTTCTATACAAAAGTTTAAGAAAAATCAAAAAAAAAGGGAAAAAGAAAAGCTACTGTTTGATCAAGTTGTGGATGAATGAGCAATTATGGAAGGCTCATTGGGTTTTCTTAGTTTAAGCTTATTCATAAGCTAAGGGTAGGTTTTAGAGCTTATTTAGGAATTCAAAAATCCTGTTTGAGCAAGGATTAAGGTACATTTTCTTTTTAAATTTTAGCTTATTGTTACTGTAGCAAAGCTTATTTTCTACTTATTTCTCTAATCTTGCTTATTTTAGTTGTTAATGCTTGTTTTTGTTGGTTGTTTGTTTATTAAGTACCTTGTTTGAATTTTCATGCAAAACTGTCAAGTAAAGCTTGTAAACTGCTTATTGCTCTTGTGCTTATTAAAGTGCTTATTCCTGTAGTGATTGTGTTTAATATTGCTTAATATTGTTTGTTGATTATCTGTTGTTCAAAATCTTGGATTTAATCTTTACAAACTTAGCTTAAAAAGCACTTTAAAAATATAAAGGAGGTGTTTGGGTTAAGTCTAAAACGGGTAGAAATGGGAAGGTCATGGGTTGTAACCATTTGGCTAACTTTAGCTTGAGTTTTTAGCTTGTTTGAATCTGTTTTCAAAGAGTTTCTAAGTCCAAAAGTTGTTTTTCAAGTTTTCTAAATCATTCTTTAAAACTGTTGGATTTTCTTAAAAGAATACCAAATTGCTTATTTTGCTGAAGTTCTTGAAATCTTTAGTTTAGGTTACTTAAAGTAGTGTCATTTGTGTTGTCTAAACAAAAGTGTTGAAGTCTTTTGTTTCCAAGTCAAACTGCACTAAATTATTTGTTGCCACTTCTTGAAAGAAAACCCCCTTTTTCCAACTCAAAAAAATCAGCATGTTTTCTTTGTTTGTAGAAAATGGAATTTTGAATATGAGCGTTTCACAAGCTTCTTTTCATCTGTTTTAACTTTGTTGTTCATTTTGAGCTTATTTGACAGCTTATTTCAAGCTGTCAAGATAAGCCCCCTTGTTTAGCTTATTTCCCCTGGTGCTAAGGGGTCCTTTTTAAGCCATCTATTTTAGCTTATTAGGGGGCCTCATCCCTAGCTTTTGGCTTTTCTAAAAAGCCAATAAGCCCTTTGATAAGCCCCCTTGGTTTCAGGCCTTAAGAAGCCCTTTTTGTTGCTTATTTTTAAGCCAAGATTGTGTCCCTAAGCCTCAATATACCCTAGCAGTACTTACTCCCAAGTTAAGTACTGCTGAGGGTATTAAGCCAACTTTTGGCTTATTGAGCTTATCTCATTTGCTTATTCTTGTCCCTAGTAGTTCATATCATTTGTGTATTTAGTTGTGTGTGCTAATTTTCTTATTTTGCTTGCTTACTCTTGTGTTAACAGTTAAAGAGATTAAGCTATTTTTAAGTTTTAAGCTTAGCTAAGTCTCTGTCTAGTTTAAGCCCTTTTAAGCTTATTTAGTTGTAGACTTTAGCTCTTTAGTGCTATTTTAAGATAGGTTAGTTACTTCTTTCAGCTTATTAGTTCATCGTTTTAGGCTTTATTAGTTCAAAATGTTAACCAAGATTAGCATTTAGCCTTAAAAGCTCACTTTTGCTTTGTCCTTTTTTAAAAGGCCCATTTTCAGCTTATTCCTTAGCTTTTCTCTAAAAAGTTGTAGTATAAATATTGTTAAGCTCAAGGAGCTTACAAGTATGCTTAAAAAGTGTTCAAAAAAAAGAGAGGAGACAAGGGTTGAAACGGGTGTTGTGTGCACAGACTCGACACGGGCCTAACCTCTACCCTCGATACACCTCTCTTTTTATAACTAGTGTTACCGCTGCGCCCTTGGGACTTCTCTGTTAGAGTCCCAAGTGGTTTAATATTTAACCACTTTTGGCCCTTTATAAGCCATAAGCTGTTTTCAGCTTATTCTCGGCTTATTTATAAGCCGAGTTTGGGTTTCTTATTTTTCGTAGGCAGTATTTTAGGTCTAGTATTTTAGGAAAAAATTTCAGAATTTTTAAAAATAGTTTAGTATTTTTTATAATTTAATTTCGTTATAAGTTTTAAAAATTCATAAAAAATATAAAAATTATCAAAAAAAATATTTTTCTTTTTTTAGAAAATTTTCTTTAGTCATATATTTCGTAGGAAAAATATAAAAACTTTCGTAGGGTTAATTTTTCAATCTTTTGATTTTTAAAGAACGGGGCTCGGGTACGGATTTTGTCTTGACTCGTTTTTGGGTCAAACGACCTCCGTTTTCAGTCTAGTCTTTTTCATTCTTCATTATTAGTCCCCTAGAGTAGTTTAGAAGTAAAAATTTCTTTGTAGGGTTAATTTTGAAGATTTTAGGTTTTTGACCCCTTGTTCGGGATTCGTGCTCTCGTTTTTCAGCTTAATTTCATAATTTTTAGGTTTTTCTTAATCGTTTTTGTTTGTTATTGTTTAACTTAGCTTTCCACACTCTCAAATCATTTCTCTCATTCAAACTCCAATCTTCCGACTGTATCGATTCTCCAGTCCAGCCTCGTTGGGGATAAACGACCCGGGAACATTCTATACTACTTCTCGGTTTTATTGATTATTGTAGTTTTTTAGATTATATATATTTTATTATATATATTATATATATAGTTTGAAAAGCTATTAATCAATTTTTGGCGCCGCTGCCGGGGAGGCTGTGATACCGATTATCGTTGCGTTTGCTAAGTTGTGTTTGAATCTGTGAATATTATCATATAAAAAAAACAAAAAGTACAAAAATATTTTCATTTTCTTTTTAGTATAATTATCATTTAAAAGAAAACCAAAAAAAAAAAAAACCAAAAATATAAAAACATTGTCTTTAATTATCAATAAAATTCACAAATTGGTAAAAATACCAAAATATAATATTCTCAACTGAGGTATTATCATAATAACTTCCGGTGAACTTGTTGGTTCCCAACTCGAACAAAAGATTTAAAAACTTGCCTTTTGTGTCACTTGCGAGGTACGGTTCACCTTTTAAAAGATAAACAAACTCTAAGAGGGGTATAAGGCGGGTTGTTCCTAGGAACTACGACCCTAAAGGAAAAAGGTTTTTAATAGCTTCGCGCTTTCCTATTCCTCCGCTCCTTTGTGCGTTTTTCTTTTCGAAGAGTTACCGAGAAGCTTGTCGATTATTAGGTTTAAGTTGTCTTTTTCATTGTCCGTTATTAAAATAAATTGTGAATTTACTTTTGATAAACCAAAAAGAAAAAAAAATTAGTGTAAATTTTCTTTTCTAGTGTATGCACACTCGTTCCCAAACTCGTAATCTTCATAATCAACAACACCAGGCCCCACCTGTTGTTGAACAATTTAATCTTGAAGAACCAATTGAAAATCCAGATCCACTAGCTCCGATGGCTGATAACCGGACTATGGCTCAGTTGCTTGAAGCACCCACCGCGAAATGAAATCACGAGATTTCAACAAAGATTTGATGAGACGTTTTATGAAGCATGGGATAGATTTAACGATCTTCTTCGGGCATGTCCACATCATGGATTTTCAGAATTGCATCAACTCGATACATTTTATAATGCCTTGAACTCTAACGATCAAGATTCGTTAAATTCCGCCGCGGGTGGCAACTTTTTGGATAAAATGCCTCGTGATTGCCTAAGAATCATTGAAAGCAAATCCAAAGTTCGTAATTCACGTAACAAACCAGTTGTTGCCAAAGTGAGTTCGAGCACTTCCACCCCCGGAATCTCTTCCGAAGTTGCTGAGTTGAAAGATATGGTGAAAGCTTTACTTCTTGATAAGAAAAATCAATCTCCCGCTCCTACTCCCGTAAAAGCGGTTGAGGAAAGTTGTGTTACTTGCGGTGGTGCTCATTCCTACCAAACTTGTCCAGCCACCACTGGCAATGTTTATCGAGATAATATCCAAGGAAACACCGGTTATCGAGCCCCGATTTCAAATCAAATTCGACCTCCCGGTTTTCCTCCCGTTCAAAACAATCATAATGTGCAAAATCAAGGAAACAATCAGAATCGTTACAACCAAAACCGGGGGAATTTCAATCAAGCTCCAGCTTACCAACCCCCGGTTCATCAAGGTCAAATCTATCGACCTCAGGTTGTTCAACCTCCTGCTTATCAAGCTCCCGCCTATCAAGCTCCAGCTCCTCAAATTCAAGGTGTATCAAAGGAAGATTTCCAAGCCTACGTAAAGGCTAATGATGCTGTGATGAGGAACATGCAAACTCAAGGTCAAAACATGCAAAATCAATTGACCAATCTCACGGACATGCTTTCCAAATTTGTCACTTCCAATACCGCCTCTACTTCGGGAACTCTCCCTAGTAACACTGTTACTAACCCGAAGGAGGATTTAAAGGGTATTACCACTCGAAGTGGCGTTGCTTACAAGGGACCCACGATTCATACTACTTCCTCTCCTAAAGTAGTAGAACGTGAACCCGAGGTCACAAAGGACACGATGCCTCCTACTAATAACGGAAGCACCGAAGACGTCCAACCTCCGGTTTCCCCTGTTGTCCCTGTTGAATCAATCTCTGAGCCCGTAAATACTCCAGTTAGTGCTTCAATGCCTAACCAAAAAGCATCAATTCCATTTCCTTCAAGAAGAAATGATGAAAGACGTCGTGAAAAAGCTAACGACCAAATTGAGAAATTCTACGAAATCTTTAGAGATTTGAGTTTCGAAATTAGCTTTACGGATGCCTTGATGCTTATGCCAAAATTCGCCTCGACTCTAAAAACCTTAATCGGAAACAAAGAAAAGTTGAGTGAAATGGCTAGAACTAGAAACCATTTTGAACGAGGATTGGCCTTTTTTCCCAATGCGGTCCTCTCTAACAAGTTAACCAAAGATAACTTGGAGACCCTGGTCCGATTTCTTATTTCCATGTGAATTCTCCGGGATTATGACATGCAACGCCTTGCGATCTTGCGCAAGCATTAATCTTATGCCATAGTCCGTATGGAAAAATCTCTCTCTTCCCAACTAACCCCGATTACATGACGCTAGAGGTTAGCGGAGCGATCAATACTCTGAAACTAATCGGTAGTCGCTGAAGACGTCTTTGTACGGTGGGGAAAGTTCCAAATTTCATGCAGATTTTATTGGTCGTTCGATTTTAAGCCAGACCCCGAGTTCTCTTTAAATTCTAGGGAGGAGTTTCTTAAAGAACGTCGTGAATTTACATCGTTGTTCCTAGGGTAAGATAATCCTGTGTTGGCCAGACCGAGGCATTACATTCAATATGGACCAAACTTCGAGTTACACGGCTTATTACAATCATATGACGGGCAAAAACGATTTGACGTCTATTGTTATGGCTTGTTGAAGAATTACTCTCAAGTAGTTCTTGGTTTCTCAACTGTATCTCGAGTGGCAATTCACTCCTGACTATGATTCCACACGTTTACCACCTATCCTACTTTAACTCCTTTGGGGACAGTGATTTTCTCCTTTTTGAAAGTAGACGAGTCTTTCTTGTATAGAGGGGGATCCAACTGCACGGAAGTTGATCCAACATATTTATGACCCTGATGGGGACTACTTTCCTCGAAGCAAATTTTCAAATAGGGATCCTATCACCACCACCTCCAATCAAGGAAAGTATTTTCCGGAGGAACTCGAAATGATCTTTAAATTTTGAAGACAAAAACTCTTCAGTTATATGAGCCCTGAGGTTGAACTCAAGGACTTGCCACCTCTTTTAGAATATGCATTTTTGGAGGGTGACGACAAGTTACCCGTCATAATTGGCAAAAGATTTAAAGAATGAGGAAAAGGCAGCTCTAATCGAGGTTCTAAAATCCCACAAGCGAGCCATCGCTTGGAAACTTTTGTATCAAGGGTATCAACCACGATTTTTGTACACATATATCTCATGAAGAGGAATACGAATCCGACGGTTCAACATCAAAGCGGTGCTAAATCCAAAAATCTACGACGTCATAATGAAAGAAAAATTGGAAAAACTTTTGATGCAGATTAATTTATCCGATCTGGACGTTCCATGGGTAAGGCCCGGTGCTGTGTACCGAAGATGGGTTCCGTGAAAAAAACGATGAAATTAATCTTATTTTCTGTATAACCGACTCGATGGTCACAGTTGAGTGTGAGAGAGTGTGCAGTCGACTATTACGAAGTATGAATGACGGCTACGAAAAGGACATTTTCCCACTTCCTTCTTGGGACAATATGCTCGAATGACTCGCGGGAAAACAATTCTTTGTTTCCTCGATGCGTTTCGGGGTATTTCCAGATTCCCATTGACCCGAAGGACTAAGGAAAAGACAACCTTTACTTGCTCTACGGAACATTTCTACCGTCGCATGCCTTTTGGGCTATGCAAAGCACCCCGGCCGTTCCAACGATATATGATGGCAATTCTTCACGGACCACTGATCAAAAAAACGATGAAGTGTTTATGGATGACTTTTCTGTCCTTCGGGGATTTTTCTCTAATGCCTATTCCCCATTTGGACAAAATGTTTAAAACGGTGGTGTGTGAAGACACCAATTTGGTCCTAAACTAGGAGAAAAGCCATTTTATGGTGAAAGAAGGCATTGTTCTTGGACACAAAATCTCTAAGTCGGGAATTGAGGTCGACCGAGCTAAAGTTAACGTTAAATCTCCAAGCTCTCACCCGACTTCTATGAAATGGTTCTTACTGTTGAAGTTTCATTGGCACTGGCGGGGTTTTTAGCGACGTTATACAAGACTTCTCAACAATAGCCGCCCAATGACTCACCTGCTTGAAAAAGAGACTCCATTTTTCTTTCTCTCAAAGAGGTATGAATCCTTTTAATACACTTAAAGAATACTGAATGAAGGCTCCGATTTTGATTGCTCCCGACTGGGACTTGCCCTTCGAACTCATGTGTGATGCAAGTGATTTTGCAATTGGGGCAGTCCTAGGGCAACGAAAAAACAAGCATTTCCAACCAATACACTATGCCAGGACAAAACCATGACTGAAGTCAAGCCACATTTCATCTAACGGGGGGGGGGGAACCGGGGAATAAAAAGAATTACTTGCCGTAGTGTACGCTTTTGAGAAATTTCGGTCATATCTTGTTTTGTCTAAGAGCATAGTGTATACTGACCATTCTGCTATAAAGTATCTCTTTGCTAAAAAGGATGCTAAGCCAAGACTGATGCGGTGGATCCTTATTGATCCAAGATTTGATGTTGTCATTCGAGACAAAGAAGGACGCAAGAGAATTGGCCGTCCGATCATCTTTCCCAGACTTGAGAAACCCTCATCAAGATAAACTCGCGAACAAGGAATCACAGAAACATTTCCTCTCGAACTCTTGGATCGGTTGTCTTCGTGTTGTTTCGTCACCCCATAGTTTTGCAGATTTTTGCAAATTTCCATGCGTGGATTTTTATTGTCATGGGAATGTCATACCCACAAAGTGAAAAAAAGTTTTTCATGGATGTCAAACAACTACATTCTGGAGATGACCCCTTCATTGTTCAAATCTGTGTGGATCAAATGATCGCGCCGTGTGTAGCACTGGCAAAATGAAGCTCTCGACATTCTCGAAGCTTGCCACAATGGCCCAACGGGCGGGACACACGGAATTGCAAATTCTCACCACAAAATGGTCTTTGATCGCAGGATTCTTTTGGCACTTCATATATAAAGATGCCCAACCGGGGAAGGGGTTGGTTTAAAATTTGACTCGTGCCACGACAAAGGAAAAATTTACAATGGATGTGAGAGGCTCAAAATTCCATCCATGTTTGTGAGATCTTTGACGTTTGGGCATAGATTCAGGGGACCTGTTCAATCTTCTAAAGGCAACAAATAAATACTCGTGGCTGTCGATATTTGTCATAATGGCGTTGAAGCAAGGCGCTCCCCTCCAACGACGTCCGAGTAGTTTGCAAATTTTCTTAAATTCTTCTTGCCAGATTTGGTGCTACCCGTCGCCATCATCACAGTGACGTGGATACACATTTTGCAATGACCAGTTTTGCAATGGTCTATGATTAAATATGGAGTCATTCTAATCGTCTATCTCAACGCGTATCACCCAATGGACAAGTGGGCAGAGGTTGACAGTATCGAATAGTCGGTTTAAAACAAGAATTTCTTGAAAGCATTGGGCAAATAATTGTTGCTCTTGGTGTCGGACAAACTGGATGACGCTCTCTGGGCTTCTCGATATAAAGCGTACAAAACACCAATCGGGTTTTGGAACTCCGTAACAAGATTGTCTATGGAAAGAGCATGTCATCTGCCGATTGTGATGGGCACAAAGCTTAATAGCCCTTAACGATGCAAACTTTGATATCAAAACCCCTGTGGGTGATCAACGCAAAAGTTCACCTCTTTGAATTAGTGATATGCGGGTCAAGCCCATGAAAATTCTTTGATTTACAAGAGTAAAAACTAGAGGTTCATGACTGCAAAGGATCAAGCAAACCGCGTTTTCACGTCGGTGGATTCAAGTCCTCCTCTTTAACTCAAGATTGAAATTTTTCCGGGCAAGTTTTGATGTCATTGGTCCTGGACCATTTACCATTGTTCAAGTTTTTCCGTATGGCACTGTTGAGTTATCCCAAAACTCCGGGCCAAACTTCAAAGTAAATGGTCATCGTCTCAGCCTATCTTTGGAAGGTGAAATCCTGCTATGGATATCCCCGCGACCTTCCAAACCTTCCCTAAGGACAACTAATTTCAGGGAATTGGTCAAGCTTAGTGACCCTAAAAAGCGTTGTGGGAGGCACCCATGTTATTTAGTTTATCAGTAGTAGTAGTATGCTAGCTTAGTAATGAATAAGTGTTTAGTTATTGTGAGGAGGCTTGCCTCTTTCCTTTTCCATGTTTTGTGTTTTGTGCTGTATTGTCCAAGATGTCTCGGATTTTTGAAGCCTCTCGTGCTCGCAGTATTTGTCCTTCAATCACAAGAGCTTCACAAATCCTCAGCTTCATTTGGGTATCCCGATATCCAAATCTTATCAACTAACGTTTATCTTTAAGCATAATTCATAAAACGGCTTAGGATCTTACGTAGAAGAAGAAACTCTTCATAAAAACATTGAGAACAATGTTTATTTTAGTTTATGGGGGGGGGATCTTTTGATTTGATTGTGCCTGCAGTGAAGCCGATTGTTTCTACGTAATCTCGCTTCTACCCACAAAATTTCAATAAATGAAAAAAAATTTAAAAAAAACTCAAAAATAAATAAGTGTTTTTATCTTGTCACAATTTTGAATTCCTGTTGGGTTGAATTAAGAGTAAATTTTGACTCGATCGAGCGTGTTGAGCTTTAGCTTGTTCCTTAACTTTTAGACTAAGCGTTCTGCGAATATTCGCGAAGAATGAATAATGATATCAGTGTTATGTATGTGTTGGATGCTAAACAAAGGATATTTGGAAAATTTAAGTGCTCATGGGTAATTGTCGCTTTTTATCAATAGATTCTAACTTGATTAATATACGTGATACTATTGGAAAATTAAACTTAAATCAATTATTTTTATGGAGTATCTAGCAAAAACTATAGATTTTGTTCAAACTTTATACTGATTTTTCAAAAAGACGTTTTCCCATGTTTAAAAAAAATGATGATGAAAAATGCAAAAATATAATAAATATAAACTGTGGGTTGATAAAAGTTTGTTGTATCTTGCCGGCTCACAATCGATGTTACAACCTTCTAAAGAAAGCCCATTTAGTATAAGAATAATTATCGAGATGATAAAAGTTTGTGCATCTTGCCGGCTCAAAACCGAGGTGCCGCCTTCTAAAAGGTTGATTTCTTGAGTAGGGGTATAAAATTGCATTATGGTTAATTTTAAGTGTGAATAAAAGATCTATTTTTGTTAAATTCTAAATATGCTTTGACTTTGGGTATTATATTGTTATAGCTAATGTATATATGGTAAACCTAAGAAGTTTATGTAAACCTTAAGTTTGAAGTCCAGATTATAAGGTCTCGGTGGGGTGTCAAAAGCCTGGTCACTTAACCGCAAGGTTGGGGTTGTGCCGACGACGAAGTCGCTACATGGATGACTTTGCCTTCAAAACTCTTATTCTCGGTTGGGAACGTGAAAACATAGAATGGTGCAAACATTGATCCATGGTTAAAAATTCAAAATAGCATCATACACCTAAGATAAAATTGTCAGGAGTGAAAAGTTTACAAGTCGCAATTATGAGATAGTGTTAGCATTCCTTACTCATAATTAACGGTGATTCGTTTTAAGTCGGTTTGGAGATATGGTGAAAAGCTCGGGACACGATGAATCTTTTATCCTTTTTGGGGCATTCCTCGGATCGAAATGCATCTTGTTCTATGATCCCTTAAAAGTTAATTAATTATCCGAAAGTCAATACGTTTCTAGTTAGTTGATTAATGGAAAAAATGAAAAATACAAAAGATGTGTAGGGGGGAAAATAAAAAAAAAAATTTTTTTTTAATGTGCTATATATTAAAAATGGGTAAAGACGGGAATTTCAAAACTTTTGAGTCTTTAACTTCCAGATGATCACTTAGATCTTTCGAGTATTTTGTGAGGGTGATCGAGTTTCTTAGTTTCTTATATGATTCCTTATAGCATTGCAATGAGGACACGGCATTACCTTACGTATGGGGGGATTTTTTGGTATTGTGTTTAATAACATCACACCTTTTACCTTTAAAAACAAGTTAAAAAATAACCAAAAAGGACTTAAAATACCAAAAAATTATGCTTGTTTTGATAAATGTGTGGTGCAGAGAACGGTTTTCTCAGAATAAAGGACGAAAACGAAGCAAAACGACAAAACAGAACACGGAATGGAAAAGGTGGAAAGACAAAGTCAACACAAAGCCAAGTCTGAAAAAAGTCAACCAAAAAGTCTAACCCGACAAATCCAAAGTCAAAATAGTGAAGAAAATAAGTTTAGGGCCAATACCTGCCCAAGTCCTCTATCTTATTTTAAATGAGGAATAGAGAAGATGCTAATAAAGGGACTCATTATGATGCCATTTTCCAAAGATTTAACCACAAGGCATTTCGGCCATCCCTCAATATAGTGTTTATTAACTCACAAGGACCATGGATGCAATAACAAGTATAACACTTGGGGGGTGTTTCTGCCAAGTCCCCAAACTTTAACAACCCACAAGACGAAAACTGAAATAACCTTATAATCCTTGAGGGGCTTTTATTGCCAATCTCCTAAACTTCACCCCAGATTTTAAAACACTGTACATCTTCCCAAAGATTTCCCGCCAAACTTATAACTCCCTTCCTCTGTCCTTCAAGCTTCGTTTGACTTCCCCACTTCCCTCCAAACCCTTCACAATCACACTATCCCCTCACCCCACATTGAGTCCTTTGTCACTCTGGTGGCAATCTACAAAACACAATTGCGATCAAGCGGTTTTTAGATTTGAGACCTTGGGCACCATGACAATCCAATGGCCAAGATTCGTTTGAGTTTCTACTCTCACAACAAACACAAGACGGTTTTGTGTCTACAACGAAGCACACAAGGAGAGTAGTAATAATGGCAAACCACTAACTAGTTTTCTATTTAGCTTTGTCAAGCCCTTTGTGGCAAGTGTTTTTTTTTGTTTTTATAAAATAAGTAGTTTTCAAGTTCAGTTTTTGTTTTCCCTTCTTTTTTTGTTAAAAAAACTCAGTTTAACTTTATGTACTTGTAATTTTGTTTTAATGAAAATTTAGACTTAAGCTTTAAATTGTGTTTCAAGTTCTTGTTTCTTTTAAGCTTACTTATATGCTCATTATTAAGCGATTCTATAATCTGTTTTTAAACTAAGATACATAAATTTAGAAAAATTAAGAAAAAAAAGTTATGTTTGATTGCAATTTGGTATGAATTGGGCAAATAATAGATGGCTCATTGGGTGTTTTGTAAAGCTTTTTATAAGCTAAGGGGTAGGATTAGTGCTTATTAGGAATTCCTAATACTGTTTTCGAGCAAGATCAAATGGTACATCCTTTACATTTTTGCTTAAAATTACATGTTTTGCACTAAGATTATTTTCAGCTTATTAATATCATTTTATGCTTTTTCATGTTTCTTTATGCTTATGAGTACCTATTGATTGCTTATTTGTCACTCCTTTGAATTTTGTTTGTAGCTGCCATTTTTAGCTTGCAACTGTGTGTTTTCCTTCTTGCTTATTTTAGAGCTTAATATTGTGCTTTTCTTGCTGCTAATTCCTTATTAGTCATTGCTAATCACCTGTCTTTAATTATCTTTCTTGAAATCTTTGTTAATTAGCCTCTAAATTTGATTTTACTACTTAAAGGGGTGTTTGGTACAAGCCCAAAATGGGTAGAAATGGGAAGGTTATGGGTTGGTGTCAATTGTCCAACTTTGATTAGTAGTGTTAAGTTAATTTGAGTATGTTTTCTAAAGTTTTTGAGTCCTAAAAGTGTTTTTTCCAATTTCTATGTTGTCCTTAAATCTGTTGGTTTTAAAGAGAGTCAAAGGGCTTTTTTGGATAAAGCCCTTGCTAACCTGAGTTGTGGTATCATATTTTGTCGTCATTTTTATGTATTAAAATCAACTATTAGTAACCATTTAGGAGTCCTAGTTTTGGCTAGGCATTTTGTCAAACATTTTTAGTTTTTCAAAGGTCTATAATGTATGCCATTTTCATCTTCAATAACAAGAGGGTTAATTCATTGTTTTTGATCAACGAGTTTGTGCACTAAGTTCTTTCATCGGTATAGTCATACTGTTTTAACTGAAGTTTTTATTTTTGAGCCTTTATTGGATGAGCTTATTTTGTTCTAAGCTTTTTGACATTAAACCTTTTTGTTGAAACTGCCCTGGTGCTAGACACCCTTTTTAAGCCCACTGTCCTAGCTCATTAGAGGGCCTCAGCTCAAGCTTTTAGCTTTTCTAAAAAGCCAATAAGCTCTTTTATAAGCCCCTTTAGTGTAGGACTTTAGTTGTCTCTAGGTTTGCTTAAATTTAAGCTCAAATTAGGCCTTTGAATTTTTTTAGCATATTGTAGGAAAGTAGCTTAATTTCATTTCTGGCTTATTGGGCTTATTCCATTTGCTTATTTTTTGTTCCTAGTAGTTCATAATGTTTGTGTGTTAAGTGGTGTTTGCTCATTTTCCCACTATCTTTGCTTAATTGTTCATAAAAGTGACCAAGAAAAAGCCATTTAAGCCTTAGCTCAATTTAAGCTTTTGTCCAAACAAAAAGCCTTTTTCCAGCTTATTTATAAGCATTCTCAAAAAGTCCTAGTTATGAAAAATGTTAAGCTTCATGTGTTTTACAAGTTTGTTTAAAAAGTTTTGAAAAAAAAAGAGGAGATAAGGGGAAACCCGGGTGAGCAAGACTCGAACACGGGTCTCACCCTCAATTACACCTTATTTTTTAAAACACTCTTACCGCTGTGCCTTGGTCTTTCTGTTAGACCCTTGGGCACTTGGGTATTTAAGGATGTTTTGGCCAAAATAGCTATAAGCTCGTTTAAGCTTATTTTTGGATTATTGATATGCCAAATTTTGGGTTTCTTATTTTTTAGGATGTCGTTAGGTTAAAGGTAATTTTAGTAATTTTTACGAATTTTAAAAAATAGTTTAGTATTTTTTTATTATTTAATTTCGTTAAAAGTTTTAAAAATTCAAAAAATACAATATTTATCAAAAAAAATATTTTTCTTTTTACGAAAAATTTCTTTAGTCATATTTTACGTAGTAAAATAAGAAAAACTTTGTTGGGTTATATTTTGACAATTTTGATTCTTTAAAGATCGGGTTCGGGTACGGATTTTTGAGTTGACTCGTTTTTGGGTCAAACGACCTCGTGTTTCAGTCTAGTCTTTTTCATTCTTCCATTATTAGTCCATAGAGTCAGATTAGAAGAAAATAAAACTTTACTTTGTAGGTTAAATTTTGAAGATTTTAGGGTTTTGACCTTGTCGGGATTCCTGCTTCGCTTATTTCATAATTTTTAGGTTTTTCTCAATCGTTTTTGTTTGTTATTGATTAATTTAGCTTTCTACTCTCTCAAATCATTAATCTCTTCAAACTCCAATTTCCGACTGTATCGATTCTCCAGCACAGCTAGTTGGGAAAAACGACCGGGGATATTCTTTACTATCTCGGTTTCATTGATTGTGGTTTTTAATTATATTTTTACTTATATATTTATTTATATATATAGTATTTTAAGAAACAACCAAGCTTCAGTGTCATGAGCTTAGGGAAACGTAATTACATTTTGTGATGTTTGCATCTGTGCATTATCACGGGAACATCTTCGGTCCTACATTACATTCTTTACATTATCCTATGATTCACAAACTTTATGTTGCCGTTTTAACATAGATCGTTCTTATCATTCCTAATGAGGCACGAGGTGCTAAGGATACATTGGGATAGTCTTTTGGGAGTCATGCATTAAAGATTTGGAGTCATTACATGTTGGGATATTGTTATGATTTAAAATCTTTGTTATCAAGTGTTGAACAATTTAAGCTGTTGTGCTTTGTATTAAACAATTTCAATAAATCCAATATATCGTATTTTAAACGACTCTTTTAGAGGTCGCTCTTATATCTTGTGTTATTGATCTATAATGTAACGCTCCCGGATACTCATATTCCGCTGCGACCCAATTTGGGGGTGTTACAGATTGGTATCTAGAGCTAAGGTTATAGGAGTAACAGGTTCAAATGTTTTTACTTGGACTAATAACCGCTTTTCAAACTCTGCTCATAAAAAAGGGATTTTTATGGGACATTCATGAATACGTCTCTTGTTAGGTTATGATTGGGTCTTAATAGATGCTGCTGGTTCTCATAATGTTTATAATTATCTTAAGTTATATTATTATTGGTCTATATATTATGTACCTAATGTTAAACTCTGATTGAGTGTTTACAGATACAGTCTGTCATCGGATTCGGCATCATCCGAGGTTACATATACGTCTATATCATCGCATGGGGACCCGCTAGCTTAGGCTGTGGACTTCTTCAGACCTCAGGTCAGCGACTCACGGAGCTGCCCCATCATCTTGGATCTACGTCGCTGGCCCTGAGGAGCCAGAACAGGCACCGCTCTCGCCAGATTACATACCAGGACCAGAGTACCCCGAGTACTTGGCCCCATCTGATGAGGAGGTTCCCATTGAGGATCAGCCTTATGCTGTTGCTGATTCACCTATAGCCTTATCTCCAGGCTACGTTGCTGACTCGGATCCCGAGGAGGATCCCGAGGAAGATTATGAGGATGGTCCTGTAGACTATCTCAGCGATTGGGAGTGACGGAGATGACTGAATGGAAATCCTATCGATGATGATGTCGAAGGAGGAGGAGGCTTCTGAGGAGGAGGAGGAGGAGCATCTGGCTCCGGCCCGCTCTGTCGTTGCCACCGTTGTTGACCATGTCCCCTCTTCTGAGGAGACAGAGCCGTTTGAGGACCGATGAGTCTGCGCTACACCACCATCACCACCGCATGTCATTCCACTGCTAGGATTTCTATATCCGACCCGAGGCACCTAGCCTTTTCCATCAGAGGATGATGGATCGAGAGAGATTTTGCCTACCACACCACCACAATCACCATCATCTCACTTTCACCACCCTTTGCAGAGAACGCCTTGCTAGGGTGTTTATCTGCACCCTGCACTTCCATCATCACAATTCCTATAATACCTCACCATATGGTTGTTCTAACATGTGAGTCGCCACCCCAAGGCTTCAGAGTATCATGGGTAGATGAGGAGCCTCATCCCAAATTCCACTCATCATCCACTACATACATCACCATACATTACCACCTCCACCATCATCCACTACATTTACACCACATTTACCCACATCATTACCATTACCATCATCACCACTACCACCACTACCAGCCTCACTGTTCATACCACCACCAGTCGACCGTAGGGAGGACACTTTAGAGGCCAAGTTACCACCTTGTAAGAGGTTATGTCTAACTGCTCTCACATCAAGGTATGAGGTTGGGAGTGAGTTCGACTGCTGCTCTCTAGACCTGTTGGAGGTCCAATGGGATAGAATATGGGTTTATCTGCACTCTGATGCCGAAACCAGATGTCAAAGAGCCGAGGACGGTCGGCTATGGGTTTTGTGCTTCTTGGGTAGACCAAGAGAGGCTGGCCGAGGAGATATCACCGGGAATCCCTTGAAGGTGGTAAACACTAGGTGACGAGCTTGCTGCGGTGCAGGAGAAGGTAAATTTGGCATTTATGTTGTGTGCGTAGGCATCGCCCAGGATATGAAGACTTCGAATATTTCAGTGTGTTGAGACATGATCGATGAAAGGCAGTACCTCTATGAGACTCGCCGGGCTGTTTGATAAGAGGCTCTAGTCTCCGGAGAGCTTGGGACACTCTTATGGGACTTAGTTTGGCTGTAATTTGGAAGATTCAGGGATACAGGACCCACGTTTGGATGCAGGATCACTGTATCGATGCGCAGGATTCATTGATAGCTGCCCTGACCGCACAAGTTTCATCACTGCAGGGACATTTGGCGACGGCTCTAGGCGAGATTTGAGCACTTCAGGCTAGAGATCAGGCTCATGCGGATGCTCCCAAGGGCACTGGTAGTAGTGCCTAGGTTTACATTCATGTTCATAGCTATCATTTATAGCCGACTAAGTATTATGGGTTTTATTCCCAGCTAGCACGGCTGTAGGACTTGTATTTTCATTTCTTGTATCAGACAATTTATGTTTGTTTTCAGTTATATTTGATGTGTTTGCTACTATGTCATGTCGATCATCAATTCTCGTTATTTGTTATGACCCAAGTATGTTATATAATCACTGGTGTGATGTGGATTTTTTTCCTAATTTTTTATAACGTGTTGTATTACTGTTATGTCGATCTCATTGTTATGTGTTGTGATTCCCAGTAATGTTATATAATCACTACTGTGATGTGATCTTGTTATAGTTATGTTGTACCCCCCATTCATGTTGTGAGGTTTATGAAAACTCACGTGTTTTATATTGTTGTGATTTAGAACAATATGCCACCAAGGAGATCCTCTGCTACTGCATGGGCTGCTGCTGCTGCAAGGCTGCTGCGGCTGCTGCCCCTATGACAGATGCTGCCGTTGAACAGCTAATCGAAGCAAGAGTGTTTGCGGCACTTGCTAATCATGAAACTCTTTGAAACAACACTAATGGTCATGGCGACGGAAGCCACAATTCTGGCATTGGAAACAGAGGAACTACACGCACTCCGCGTGAGTGTACGTACAAAGATTTCCTGAACTGTCACCCACTAAATTTTAAAGGTACTGAAGGGGTAGTTATGTTGGCCCAATGGTTTGAAAAGATGAAATAAGTGTTCCACATAAGCAACTATGCTGTAGAGAACCAAGTTAAGTTCGCTACTTTAAATTTCGTTTGGGAGAATGTTGACATGTGGAACTCCCACATAAAGGCTGTTACTCAAGATGTTGCTTATGCCATGGACTGGAAGACACTGAAGAAGATGATGAAAGTCAAATACTGCCCAAGGGGTGAAATCAAGAAGTTGGAGATTGAGCTTTGGAACCTAAAGGTGAAGGGTACTGACATCACGAGCTACACTCTGCGTTTTCAAGAACTTGCACTGATGTGTGGACGTATGTTTCTCGAGGAATCGGATGAAGTTAAGAAATATGTTGGTGGACTCCCTGATGTGATCCAGGGAAATGTGATGTCATATCGGCCCCAAACAATGGAGGAGGTAATCGAGTTTGCCAATGATCAGATGGACCAAAAACTCATCACTCTTACTGAAAGCATAGCTAAACAAAGAGAAAGTCTCTAAGTATAATGTTGGGAACATCAGGGTTCACAACAAAACAAGAGGACATAATTTAGAAGGGCTCCCCCCGCCTTCACGTTGCTAGGCCTGGTAAAAGGGGAGTACACGGGATCCATTGCCCTTGTGTACAAAAAATGCAACTATCACCCAAAGGCGCTCATCGTGCTCCTAGGTGTGATAAATGCCTAGAAGATCGGCCATTTGGCTCATGGTGTAGGAGTTCTCGGTCAATAAGGTAATAATAATAATTGGGGGAACTCAGGAGCAACTCAAAATGCTGCCAATTGCTATGAGTGTGATGTTCAGGGGCATTACAAAAGAGACTGCCTGAAGTTGAAGAATGGAAACCGTGGTAATCAACGTGGGAATGGCAGTGCTCCAGCGAAACTTCTTAGATCATTCGGGGTTGTACGTTAAACTTCTTAGATCATCCCTTCAACATTAACTTAATGCCCGTAGAACTTGGAAGTTTTAACGTCATAGTTGGTATGGATTGGTTGGAAAAATACCATGCTGTCATTGATTGTGCTGAGAAGATCGTTCGTATTCCCTAAGGAAATGAAACCTTAATATTTGTTGAAAGGACATCACGTCTTTTTGGCACATGTTACTACAAAGGAGATTGAAGGCAAATCGGGGGAGAAGCGACTTGAGGACGTACCAATCATTGAGATTATCTGAGGTATTCCTGAAGATTTGTGGGTCTTTCAACGAACTTGACAAGTGGAATCAGATCGATTTGTACCTGGTGCTGCACATTGTAGCGCGAGCCACCCTATCAAATGGCCCTCGAAATGAAAGAATTGGTCGGAAGACTGCAGAGTTATCCGACAAGTGCTTTATAAGACCCAGTTCTACCTTGGTAGGGAGCTCCGGTCTTGTTTGTCAAAAAGAAGGATGGGTCATTCTGGATGTGCATTGACTACCGGGAATTAAATAAGCTGATGGTGAAGAATCGTTATCCTCTCCCAAGGATTAATGATTTTTTTGATCAACTACAAGGATCTAGTGTTTATTCAAGAATAGACTTGTGATCGGGTTAGCATCAGCTTAGAGTACGAGAAGAGGATATTCCGAAGACGGAATTTAGGACTCAGTATGGTCATTACGAGTTCCAAGTGATGCCATTTGGTTTGACAAATGCACCTGCAGTATTCATTGACCTCATGAACCGAGTGTGAAAACCATACATGGATAAGTTTATAATTGTCTTTATTGACGATATATTAATTTATTCAAAGAACAAGAAGGAACATGAAGAGCATCTTAAGGAAATTCTAGAATTGCTTAAGAAGGAGGAGTTGTACGCTAAATTCTCTAAATGTGAATTTTGGATTCCTAAGGTACAATTTCTCGGCCACGTGATTGATAGTCAAGGCTTTCACGTAGATCCCGCCAAGATTGAATCCATAAACGATTGGGCATCTCCTAAGACTCCAACGGAGATACGTCAATTTTTAGGTCTTTCCGGTTACTACCAAAGATTCATTGAAGGATTTTCAAAAATCGCTAAGACAATGACCAAACTCACTGAGAAGAAAGTCGCCTTTGAATGGGGTTACAAGCAAGAAGTAGCTTTTCAGACATTGAAGCATAAGTTGTGTAGCAAACCCATCTTAGCTCTCCCTCAAAGAGCTGAGAACTTTATTGTTTATTGTGATGCGTCATAAAAAGGATTGGGTGCGGTATTGATGCAAAACAAGAAGGTGATTGCTTATGTATCACGACAGCTGAAGATTCATGAGAAAAATTATACTACCCATGATTTAGAAATTGGTGCAGTTGTGTTTGCTCTAAATATTGGGAGGCACTACTTGTATGGAACTAAGTGTATGGTGTTTACAGATCATAAGAGTCTACAACACATACTTGACCAAAAGGAGTTGAATATGAGGCAACATCGTTGGTTAGAGCTGCTCAGTAATTATGATTGTGAGATTTGTTATCACGCAGGGAAAGCAAATGTTGTTGTTGATGCTTTGAGCAGGAAAGAGCGAATTAAACCATTAAGAGTCCAAGCCTTAGTGATGACTATTGGTTTGGATCTTCCCAAACAAATCTTGAATGCTCAGACCGAAGCACAAAAACCACAAATCAAAATACTCCATCCATCCGGGTTCTGACAAGATGTACCAGGACATGAAAAAGCTATATTGGTGGCCTAATATGAAGGCCGACATCGCCACCTATGTTAGCAAATGTTTGACGTGTGCTAAAGTCAAAGCTAAACACCAAAGGCCATCGAGTTTATTAGTACAACCCGAGATACCCCAATGGACGTGGGATAATATCACTATGGATTTTGTCACAAAGCTTCCTAAGTCATCGCAAGGATATGACACCATTTGGGTGATTGTTGACTGACTTACTAAGTGTCAGAACCCAATATCACTTTCACTTCATTATTGAAACAAGAAAAATAAAATGAGAAGATATGAAAGAAATTTGAGAGAGAAAGTAGAGAGAAAAAGAGTTGGTTAATTCTTACAAATGAGAAATAACAAATGAGAATCAACACCATTTTCCTTGATGGAAAATGGAAAGGAAAATGGTATATATACCCTACACAAC